>CAUYQU010012063.1:0-31058 GCA_963574635.1 Cheracebus regulus
AAAAAAAAAAAAAAAATTAGCTGAGCATGGTGGCACACACCTTTAGTGCCCAGGTATTGATAGGTATTCAAGAGAATCGCTTGAACCCAGGAGGCAGAGGTTGCAGTGAGCTGAGATCAAGCCACTGCACTCCAGCCTGGGTGACAGACCAAGACTTGGTCTCAAAAAAAAAATTCTGTGGCCTACCTTGGATTGTAGGTTACAAGACCCCACGCCCACATTTGAGAAGAGGTCTTCTCCATATCCTGGAGGAAGAAGTGCTGCCAAGAAGAATCTGGACAGGCCTTGCTGGGTTTCCCTGTGAGTCTATTAGTGTTAGATCACACACTTTCTGTTTAATCACATTTCTATATGGTTGTTAATCATGACTATCCAAATGAAGTCTCCATATAAGGCCTAATAAGACAGGGTTGGGGAGCATCCTGAGAGCTGAACACATGGAGGTTCCTGGAGGGTGGCATGCCCAGAGAGGGCATGGAAGCTCCTCATCCCTACCCCCAGACATTGCCCTATGCATCTCTTCATCTGTGCCCTTGGTAATATCCTTTATTTTTTTTTTTTTTTGAGATAGAGTCTTGCTCTGTTGTCCAGGCTGGAGTGCAGTGGCATGATAGCACACTGCAACCTCTGCCTCCCAGGTTCAAGTGATTCTCCTGCCTCAGCCTCCAGAGTATCTGGGATTACAGGCACGCACCACCACCCCTGGCTAATTTTTGTATTTTTACTAGAGACAAGGTTTCGCCATATTGGCCAGGCTGGTCTTGAACTCATGACCTCAGATGATCCACATGCCTCGGCCTCCCAAAGTATAGGATTACAGGCATGAGCCACTGTACCCAGCCTATAATATCCTTTATAATAAACTGATAAACATAAGTGTTTTCCTGAGTTCTTCGAACCACTGTAGCAAATTGATTGAACTAAAAGAGGCAGTTGTGAAAACCTCAACTTGAAGCCAGTAGGTCAGAAGTTCCAGAAGCCTAGACTTGGGACCAATGTCTGCAGTGATGAGTAATCTTGGGGACTGGGCCTTCAACCTGTGTGATCTGATACTACCTTCAGATAGACACTGTCAGCACTGAATTGGGGGACACCCAGCTGGTGTCTGTTACAGAACTGATTGCTTAGTTGCTGTGTGGGGAAAAACCCACAACCACTTAATCACAGAAATATTCTGTGTTTATTGTTGTTGAATGAGAAACTAGCAAAAACCAGTTTGAGTGGATTTTTCCACAAACAGTGGTTACCTCTGGGAGAGAGAAAATCGGCAACTAGGGATAGGAAGGAGAATTAATTTTCACTTTACCAAATGTGGCAGTGCAACCTATTCAAATAAATATATTGTTTTATTTTATTTTATTTTTTTCAGATGGAGGCTTATTCTATTGCCCAGGCTGAAGTGCAGTGGCGTGATCTCGGCTCACAGCAACCTCTGCCTCCCAGATTCAAGTGATTCTCCTGCCTCAGCCTCCTGAGTAGTTGGGACTATAGGCATGTGCCACCACGGCTGGCTAATTTTTTGCATTTTTAGTAGAGATGAGGTTTCACCATGCTTGCCAGGCTGGTCTCAAACTCCTGACCTCAGGTGATTTGTCCACCTCGGCCTCCCAAGTTGCTGGGATTACCGTGCCCAGCCAAATATATTGTTTTAAAAACAAAAGACCTGTTGCCCAAGCTGTTGTGTAATCACCGCTAGGTTTTCACCTGCCTGCCAGACATCTGCAGCTGGCTATCCTTCCTTGCACCTGAGACTTTTGAAATCCAACCTCACTCTTCCAGCCCCATTCTAAATAAAACTGGCTGTTCCTGTCACCTTCTTATTTCTGTTAAAAGTACGTTTTCACAGTCACTTAGGCTTGGCCCAGAGTCATTTTTGTTCCTCCTTTCTAGCCTCCCGCCAAACCCCCAACTCTGTGTCTAAACAACGACCTGCCTTTCCCGTTCCAGTTTTTTTAGGTCTCTGGAATGTTTTGTTTTGAAACAGACTCTCTGTCACCCAGGCTGGAGGGCAGTGCTTACTGCAGCCTCTATCTCGCAGGCTCAAGAGATCTTCCCACTTCAGCCTCCAGAGTATTGGGCAACAATATATTTGGCTGGGTGCAGTAATCCTAGCACTTTGGGAGGCTGAAGCGGGCAGATCACCAAGGTCAGGAGTTCAAGACCAGCCTGGCCAATATAGTGAAACCCAGTCTACTAAAAGTGCAGTGGCACCAGCTACACCACCATGCCCAGCTAATTTTTGTCTTTTGTAGAGATGGGGCTTCACTGTGTTGTCCAGTCTAGTCTCCTGGGTTCAAGTGATCCTCCCACCTCCGCCTTTCAAAGTACTGAGATTACAGGTGTGATGAGCTACCATGTCCTGCCTGGAATTTTTTTTTCTTAATTCTTCTACCAGGCCAGGCACAGTGCCTGACAACTGTAATCCCAATACTTTGGAAGACCAAGGTGGGTAGATGGCTTGAGCCCAAGAGTTTGAAACCAGTTTAGGCAACATGGGAAACCTGGTCTCTACAAAAAATACAAAAAATTAGCCAGGCATGGTGGTGCATGCCTGTAGTCCCAATACACAGGAGGCTGAGCTGGGAGGATCACTTGAGCCCGGGAGGTGGAGGCTGCAGTGAGCTGAGACTCCAGTCTGGGTGACAGAGTGAGACCCTTTCTCAAAAAAGAAAAAAATTCCCTCTGTCGTCTCCTAAGTAAGAGCCTAGTGGCTTTTGTTTCCACCTAGAACAGAAAGTGAAGTGCTATCACTGCCTTTAGTCTTGTCCTCCTCTGTCCTAGCTTCCCCTCAGTGTTGAGTTCATCGTCCCAACACAACTAATCTCTCTGATCAAGGTGCTCCCCCATGGTGAGGCCCATGGCTTCCCTGGACCTGACCACTAAACTCTCCCACCCAGCAGCTGCGCCCTCCTCACCCCCAGGTCCAGCCTACCCTACCCCTATCGCCACCATGCCCTGTTCCAGTGATCTGGCTGCTTCACTCCCCATGCCTGCTCTCCATCTTCCCTTTCCTCTCCATACCTTTATTAATTTCCTTCCTTGGGCCTGGAAGGTCTTGCCTCAACCTTGCCACCTCCTTCATGACCCCTGATTTCTTCTACCCTCTCTGATCTAGATGTGGCATCTTCCTTTGACCTACTAAAATGCCATAGTATTTATTTATTTTGGGGTTTTCCTTTAAACTCAAGGATTTAGGCTCAATTATATGGAAGAGAGAATTTCTTCATTCAGCAAATACTGAGTATCTACCCTTTGCTAGGCAACAAGGACACAGAGATGCATCTGACAGCCCCTTCCCTCCCTGGAGCTCCTGCTGGCTCCTTGATTCCTTGATCCCTTTCTCTTTCTTTTTTTCTGGAGACAGAGTCTCGGTGTGTCACCCAACCTGGAGTGCAGTGCTGCAGTGGCACAATCTCAGCTAACTGAAACCTCTGCCTCCCAGGTTCAAGCAATTCTCCTGCCTCAGCCTCCCAAGTAACTGGGACTACAGGCACACACCACCACGCCTGGCAAAATGTTTTATATTTTCAGTAGAGACGGGGTTACACCTTGTTGCCTAGACTCGTCTCAAACCCCTGAGCTCAGGTGATCCACCTGCCTCAGCCCCCCAGAGTGCTCGGATTACATACCGGCGTGAACCACCTCACCTGGCCCTCTTTCTTTATAATGCTTATGAGCACATGTCTGTGTCTGTCCCAGTAATAGCTTCATCACAAGCATCTTGAGGGCAGGGTCTGTTCCATTCATCTCAGCATGGTCTCACTCATAACAACATGTGCTGAGTTCACTTCAGATGCTTATTAAATAATACTCCTTTAGTTAAATAGACTATAAATTGATATTTTTGACCAGGTGCAAAGGCTCACACCTGTAATCCCAACACTTCGTGAGGCTGAGGGCAGGAGGACTGCTTGAGCCCAGGAGTTCAAGACCAGCCTGGACAAGACAAGACCCAGTCTCTACAAAAAATTTTCTAAAAATTTTGACAGGTGTGGTGGCACAGGCCTGTGGTCCCAGCTACTCAGGAGGCTGAGGTGGGAGGATCTTCAGCCCGGGAGGTTGAGGCCACAGTGAGCTATGTTCACACCATGCCACTCCAGCCTGGGCAATGGAGCAAGACCCTGTCTCAAAAAACAATAATAAATAAATAGTTTTTGTTTTCTTGAGATGGAGTTTCACTCTTGTTGCCCAGACTGAAGTGCAGTGGTACGATCTCAGTTAACTGCAACCGCCACCTCCCGGATTCAGGTGATTCTCCTGCCTCAGCCTCCCAAGTAGATGGGATTACAGGCACCTGCCAACATGCCCAGCTAATTTTCGTATTTTTAGTAGAGAGGGGATTTCACCATGTTGGCCAGGCTGGTCTCGAACTCCTGACCTCAGGTGACCCGCCCACCTAGGTGTCCCAAAGTGCCGGGATTATATGTGTAAGCCACTGTGCCAGGTCAATAAATAGAAATTTTTGATCTCATATATTGTTTTTCTCATATGTTGTTTTCTGCTGCCTCCCAAAATTAAATAAATGTGCCAACTGCTTTTGATTTTTTTCAATAAGGTTTCAAGTCAATAGTAGTACACGCTTTTAATGAACAAATATGGTAACCTCAAAATAAGTTATAAGTGGTAATTACTAGCAAATAATTTTGAAAGTATTAGAGAGTAGCTTAGTTTTGTATACACAAAATACTTCTCCTCCCAGTCTCCTGGCAGTTATTCAACAAATATTTACTAAGCATCCACTATATACCAGGCATTGCTTTTTGCACAAGGACACAGACGTGGAAAAAAAAAAATAATAAGCCAAGTCCCTTTTCTCCTGGAGCTCACATTTTTATTTATCAAACTCTTTTCTTTGTAAGCTCCAGCTTTCAAAACCTCTCATGTAAAAGCATTATTATCCACCCAACAATCAAATCCAGTGGGAAAGAAGCATGCCAGCTGACCTTGAGAGTCCGCTTTATGAAAGAACTTGAGATAAACACTGAAGACAGCAGTTTTCATTAGCCACGGTAATGTCTTTCTTACTTCAGACTTTGTTTCGTTATCAGAAAATCAGAAACAGATATCTGAGTTTAGACTCTGTTACAGAGTAGATTATCTCATCTCCCCTCTGGATGTTCAAACTAAAATTTTCCCAAATACTGGTACCAAAGCTATCACAAAAACAAAAAAATACAAACAAAAAAGCCAGTCATGGTGGTGCACACCTGTGGTCCCAGCTACTCAGGAGGCTGAGGTGGGAGGATCTTGAGCCCGGGAGGTCGAGGGTGCAGTCAGCCAAGATCACACCACTGCCCTCCATTCTGGGTGATAGAGCCAGATTCTGTCTCAGAGAGAGAGAGAGAGAGAGAGAGAGAGAGAGAGAGAGAGAGAGAGAGAGAGAGAGAGAGAGATTCCCCCAAACAGAAAAAGACTGAAGTGATATTTAAATTTGAAGACAGGAAGAGCACTATAGCAAATGTCCTGATTCCTCTCAGTAAAAGCACGTTACTTCCTCAGAAGAAGAGACATGGGGTAAATGTCTAATTTCAGTTAAAGAATAAAGTATCTTTCTCATAGACATGTAAATTAAGATGGATCACAAAGCCTTTTCAGATGCCTCTGCCTTTTAGAGCAACCATAAGCAGAAAAGCCAACTATAAAAGTTTTCACTCTAAAAGGATAATATAGAAAATTCTTTCTAGGAGCTCTGCAATGGAAAGCTGTGAGCATAGGCAATACTGAAAAGAAATGAAAGGTAAGGAATTCTCTGCCCCCTTTTCTTAACGTGCCTGGAGCAGGAAGAACACTAGTAATTTTCCAAGCGCCTGTTTACTTTCACTTTATCTTGATGTTGGGGGAGGCGGAAACTTAGAAGTTTTACTTCACTGCCAGTTCTGTGCGTGCGAGTGAGAGGCCATTGTTGCACAACCGAGCTAAAGAAGTATTGAAACTATCCGCTCCCCTCACACACATTTTCAGGCCATAATCGTCTAGATTTTGGTAGAGGGGTAGGAATATACGTATATATTGTATTAAATCTTTTTCTTAAGCACACTCACTGTCAGAAACAACTGAAAAATATGCTAGCATGTCCAACAGTGTTGTCACCTCTCAGATCAAGTGTTCGTCGTGGTCCCAGTCACGCTTTAGAGCACCACAAATAGCCCCTTGTGTTAAGCATTTTTTATAGCCTTCACTCCACAGTCTGAAACTTGAACTTTCCCCAGAAGGTTTGTTGAGACTAAAAGTGACCTGGATAGGATAAAGAATCTGGTCTTTTTAATGCTTAAGATCTATTTGGGGCTGGGCATGGTGGCTCATGCCTATAGTCCCAGCACTGGGAGGCCGAGGCTAGAGAATCACTTAAGGTCAGGAGTTTGAGATCAGCCTGGTCAACATGGTGAAACCCTGTCTCTACTAAAAATACAAAAATTAGCCAGGCATGGTGGCCAGCGCCTATAATCCCAGCTACTCAGGAGGCTGAGGCAACAGAATCACTTGAGCATAGGAGGAGGAGGTTGCAGTGAGCCAAGACCACGCCATTGCATTCCAGCCTAGGCAACAGAATGAGTCTTTAAAATATATATATATATATAATTCAGAATTTCAGTTGCCTGTAGTGCTTTGAGTTGCTCTACTATCAGCGATAGGAAGTGTATCCTGCGATGTTGCTAAGGGCTGTATAATATATGCATATAATAGATAATATAAATATATAAAATAAATATATATTACCCAAGCAAATTTAGCAGGGAAGAATTTAGTGACACTAATTTTTTGTTTTCTGGGTTTAATTTTAAAATTTTCTGTATGGGGTAACCCCCAAACCAGAATAAGTTCAAAGGGATTCCCACTAATATTAATAAGTTCTAATAACCCACTACCATTAGACCAGACAGGATTTCCCCCACACACACACAGCCTGACCCACCACTGAAGATTCTCCTTTTGACCACCACCAGCTACAGAGAAGCGTAATATAGCATTTGTGCAGCATTCACATACATTACCTCTGCTCTTTCTGGGCGGCTGCCTTGGACACAGGACCTCTTCTCTGCCTTTTGCTTTTTTTTTTTTTTTTGAAACGGAGTTTTGCTCTTGTTGCTCAGGCATGAGTGCAATGGCGCAAACTCGACTCACTGCACCTTCCACCTCCCAGGTTCAAACGATTCTCCTGCCTCAGCCTCTTAAGTAGCTGGGATTACAGGCATGAGCCACCACACCTGGCTAATTTTGTGTTTTCAGCAGAGATGAGGTTTCACCAAGTTGGCTAGGCTGGTCTAGAACTCCTGACCTCAGGTGATCCACCTGCCTCAGCCTCCCAAAGTGCTAGGATTATAGGCGTGAGCCACCGCGCCCAGCCTGCCCTTTGCTTTTTGACCCACTCAGTAAAATTGAGCCTGTGAAAGCTCATCAGGAGAACAGCAGTGAGTTTCTCTCTAGGTTTTGACTCGCCAGAAGTTTAGGCAGGCTTGGGGTGCACTATATTAAATCTTCCCCCAGTTCTTCCACTGTGAGTCCGAGGAGACTGGGAAAGAAGAGGAACAAGGGTGAAGTGGATTGAACCAGGACTTACCTGAGACTGTCAAGTGAATACAAACTAAAGTAGATGAGGAAATAGTGAAGAGATGTGTTCAAAACTGAATGTACTATTATCTAGTATTACACTACTATAAATAAAAGTTATGGCGGAACAGGGTGGCTCACACCTGTAATCCCAGCACTTTGGGAGGTCAATCACCTGAGGTCAGGAGTTTGAGACCAGCCTGGCCAACACGGGGAAACCAGTCTCTACTAAAAGTACAAAAATTGGCTAGGCATGGTGGTGCTCGCCTGTAATCCCAGCTACTTGGGAGGCTGAGGCAGGAGAATCACTTTAACCCAGGAAGTGGAGGTTGCAGTGAGCCGAGATCACGACATTGCACTCCAGCCTGGGCAACAAGAATGAAACTCCATCTCAAATAAATAGACAGACAGACGGACAGACAGACAGATTGATAGATAAATTTCCCAAAGTAGAGAACTAGTGCCGGGAACTGTAGAAGAGTCTACATGAAACATTTAATTCTCATTACAGTCCTACCATATGGATACCAGCACCACCATTTTACAGAGGAGTAAACTAAAACAGTCACACAGCTAATAGCAAAGACAAGTTTCCAACCAAGTTTCTTTGATGTTAGAGCAAAAATCTCTTTACTCCTATTCTACACCATCTCCATTAAAAATCATGTTTGGAGGCCAGGTGCCGTAGTTCACACCTGTAATCCCAGCACTCTGGGAGGCTGAGGTGAGCAAATCATCTGAGGTCGGGAGTTCGAGACCAGCCTGACCAACATGGAGCAACTCCATCTCTACTAAAATACAAAAAGTTAGCCAGGCATGGTGGCTAAAAAACATCCTAGCTACTCGGGAGGCTAAGGCAGAATTGCTTGAACCCAGGAGGCGAAGGTTGCAGTGAGCCAAGATCACGTCACTGCACTCCAGCATGGGCAACAGAATGAGATTCCATCTAAAAAATAAAAATCAGGCCAGGTGCAGTGGCTCATGCCTGTAATCCCAGCATTTTGGGAGGTTGAGGCAGGCAGATCACTTGAGCTCAAGAGTTTGAGACCAGCCTTGCCAATATGGGGAAAATCCGTCTCTACTAAAAATACAAAAATTAGCCAGGTGTGGTAGCGGGCACCTATAGTCCCAGCTACTTGGGAGGCTGTATCAGTAGAATCACTTGAACCCTGGAGGCAGAGGTTGTAGTGAGCTGAGATCACACCATTGCACTTCAGCCTGGGCAACAAGAGTGAAACTCTGTCTCAAAAAAAGAAAAAATAATTGTACAGGCTGAGTACAGTGGCTCACACCTGTAATTCCAGCACTTTGGGAGGCTGAGGCAGGAGGATCACTTGAGGCCAGAAATTCAAGAGCAGCCTGGACAACACAGCAAGAGCCTGTCTCTAAAAATTAAAATAAAATAGGCTGGGCACAGTGGCTCATGCCTGTAATTCCAGCACTTTGGGAGGCCCAGACAGTCAGATTAACTGAGGTCTGGAGTTTGAGACCAGCCTGACCAACATGCAGAAACCCCGTCTCTACTAAAAATACAAATTTAGCCGGGCATGGTGGCACATGCCTGTAATCCCAGCTACTCCGGAGCTGAGGCAGAATGGCTTTGAACCCAGGAGGCAGAGGTTGCAGTGAGCCAAGATCACACCATTGCACTCCAGCCTGGGCAACAAGAGTGAAACTACGTCAAAAAAAAGAAAATTATTTTGATTAAATAAATTGCCAGGCACGGTGGCTCACTCCTGTAATCCAGTACTTTGGGAGGCTGAGGCAGGCAGATCACAAGGTCAGGAGTTTGAGACCAGTCTGGCCAATATGATGAAACCCCATCTCTACTAAAAATACAAAAATTAGCCAGGCATGGTGGTGCACGCCTGTAGTTCCAGCCACTTGGAAGGCTAAGGCAATAGAATCACTTGAACTCGAGAGCAGAGGTTGCAGTGAGCTGAGATCGCACCACAGCACTCCAGCCTGGGTGACAAAGCGAGTCTCTGTCTCAAAAAAAAAAAAAAAGATATGACTATTCTGGACATTTCTTATAAAATATGTGATCTTTGTGAGTGGTTTATTTCTCTTAGCAAGTTTTATAGGTTCATCGTCTAGTAGCATGTATCTGTACTTCATTCCTTTTTTATTACCAAATATTCCATGGAATGGATTTTTTTTTTAATTTGTTCATTAGTTGATGTTTCTATTTTTTGGCAGTTGTGAATAATACTGCTAGAACATTCACATACAGTGTTTTTGGTATTTTTGGTTTTTTTGAGACAGGGTCTCACTCTATTGCCCAGGCTGGAGTGCAGTGGTGTGGTCTTGGCTCATTGCAACATCCACCTCCTGGGTTCAAGTGATTCTCATGCCTCAGCCTCCCAAGTATCTGGGACTAGAAGCATGTGCCACCACGCCTGGTTAATATTGGTATTTTTAGTAGAGATGGGGTTTTTCCATGTTAGCCAGGCTAGTCTCAAACTCCTGGGTTCAAGTGATCCATCCGCCTCAGCCTCTCAAAGTGCTGAGATTACAGGCATAAGCCACCACACCCAGACTAGTGTATGGTAAGAAATAGGAGTCTATTTGCTTTTCTTTATTTTTCTCTCTCTCTGCTCCATGAGGAGCAGGGCTAACGCACAGGCAATGTGTCCAGAGTCAGTGAGGGGGCTGGTTTCATTCTTCTGCATACGGATACTCAGTTTTCCCGGCATCAGCTATTGAAGGAGGTGTCCTTTCCCCAGTATACGTCCTTGGTGCCTTTATAAAAAAAAAAAAAAATGTTGGCTGTAAATACGTGGATTTATTTCTGGGTTCTCTATTCTGTTCCACTGGTCTGTGTCTGTTTTTATACCAATACCATGCTGTTTCAGTTACTATCACTTTGTAGTATATTTTGAGTCAGGTAGTGTAATATCTACAGCTTTGTTCATTTTGCTTAGGATTGCTTTCTGTAGTTAGGGTCTTTATGGTTCCATATTAATTTTAGGATTTTTTTTTTCTATTTCTGTGAAGAATGTCATTGGTATTTTGTTAGCAATTGCATTGACTCTGTAGATTGCTTTGGGTAGTTAATAATAACAATCAGAAAAAGAACACATCGTAAAAAACAAATACAAAAACTCAAGGTCAGCCCCAGAACCATTCCCCCGACTTTGGAACCCCAAATGCAGGGTCTCTGGCCCTTGGGCTTCAGGCTGGAGTGCTCCTCTCCACAACACCCTCAAACTTTACTCCTCAGACTGGGTAGTAAGGTGGCTTCTGCGGCCTACAAAGTGGCCCTTGTTGATATTCATGTCAGCCTACTGGCCATGCCAAATGACCCATATTTTCTTGCCAAAGAAACACCAGAAAACAAAACACTGACACTCCTGGAGGATGCCATTCAGTTCACTACTTTCTCCACCCTCTTATCCCATTGTCAACATCCACAGCTTTCACCATTAGGACTTTGTATTTTTAAAAATACGTTTTAAAGAACCATTTGTTAAAGCGCACACACACACACACACGCACACACCCCCTCTGTCTTCAGAAGCTTGGAATATATTACAGTTTCACTGTCCTAAAAACCACTCACAGCAGGGATTGTTTTACCCCGACACGAAATAAATCCTCCAGATTTGAGCCACTCAGTGGCGATACATGGACTGTAGGTATTTCCCAGTAGGGTGGGGTACAGTAAATATTTATAGTTCTCAGGAAACTGAGTTTGACTCATATTTTAGCTGATTCGTGAATAAGAACTATCAAAGGCCAGATTTTTTTTCTTTTTGGTTTAACGAAAGATGACTAGTAGAGCAACCATTTCTGCGAGATCGCAGAGAGAAAACACAAAGAAAGGAATTTAGAATGACTCAGCCCAGGCGGCGCAGTGGGTGAGGGCCTCGAAAACAATGGAAAGTCACAGTGGGGCCTCATAACCCACGTCTACACCCGCAGCGCCAGAGGCTGCTGGTTGCTGGGGGCAACAGGGACACTAGGCAAAAAGTGACTTTCCTGTCCCTTATTTCTTGCTTTCTAGCCTAAAATGCAGAACTAGCTCTTTAGATTGAAATATAATTATAATAATTTTGTAAACCCCACAGGAGCTCTGGGTCCTAAAAGCAAAGGTCCAGGGCCTCATTCCCAGAGGCCAGGGTCACTTGGGCAGCAAATAACAAATGCCAGGAGACCACCGATCAACTTGCCCGGGCTAGGGATGAGGGTGGGATTGGATAGGACCCTGTGCACATTTTTTTAACTCACCAGAAAACTATGGCGGGGGGGAAAAATAGCCCAAGGGCCCCACTTCTCAAGCCTTCGCTTCCAGGCCTAGGGTGAAAGGCTTTGCTGTACTTGCAAGAGGCCAGTTTGGACCTCATGGGATATGAATTTGTCCTTTCTGGCAGGAACAGGAACTCAGAAAAGAAATTGGCCGGAGGCCTGGTGGTTAGGAGATTATTTCAGAAAAAATGCAATCATCTAATACAGAATCTGTTGAGCCTAAGGTTTTCTGTGTGGGACTCAGTTACTCTCGAGGAATGTAGCAGCTGCAGCCAACATTTAAAAATCAATAGAACATATTGAATACCCCGGTTTTTTGTTGTTTGTGTGTTTGCCAGTGCATGGAATAGAAGAGGTCCAAGCTGCAGCCCTAAATATCTCCCAGAGGCCCCACCAGTGTCCCCAGGGAGACCAGGTCCACACTCACCCCCAGGCTGGGGCACAGCCCACCAAGTTTCTTCGGGTTGCACCCAGGCTCTGCATGCCAAGTGGCACGAGATCTGGAGCACGTGCCCTGCTAGGGAAGGAAGGCATCACTTCTGACAAATCCCCCCTGGCCGGTGCCTCTCCTCCCTGTTGTCCTGGCCACACTGTGCCCTGTCCAGGACAGCTTCCTGCCAGCCCCACAGCCCAGGATTGTCATCCAGATTTACAAGTTTCCCTCTAAATCTTCCTTCCAGTCCCCAGGGATACACAAATACACTAATACACACCCCTAATTCACGAATACACACAAGTGCATTTTTGCCCCCTCCTTTTCCTGTAGATGACATGACCATGAGAATAATTACACCCAGGCCACAACAGAAAACCTGTTCCTATGGGATACTAGTAAATACAATCACCTTAAGAGACTTAAGCAATTTATCGACATTCAGAAAACACTTTTTTTTTTTTTTTTTTTTTAAGACAGAGTTTTACTCTTGTTGCCCAGGCTGGGGTGCAATAGCAGAACCTCAGCTCACTGCAACCTCCGCCTCCCAGGTTCAAGCAATTCTCCTTCCCGAGCCTCCCAAGTAGTTGGCATGCACCACCAAGCCCAGCTAATTTTTTGTATTTTTAGTAGAAACGGGGTTTCTCCATGTTGGTCAGGTGATCTGCCTCTCTTGGCCCCCCAAAGTGCTGGGATTACAGGCATGAGCCACCACACTCAGCCAGAAAACACTCTTTACTTCTTATACTCTCCTAGTGAAAGGAAAGGGGAGAGGAAGAGAGGCAGAGGGCCAATTTAAAAATGAAAAAAAAAAAAAATGCTGGCACGGTGGCTCACGCCTGTAATCCCAGCACTTTGGGAGTCGAAGGCAGGCGGATCCCAAGGTCAGGAGTACGAGACAAGCCTGGCCAACATGGCAAAACCCCATCTCTACTAAAAATACCAAAAGTAGCCAGGTATGGTGGCAGGCACCTGTAATCCCAGCTAGTTGGGATTACAGGCAGGAAATTTGCTTGAACCCAGGAGGCGGAGGTTTCAGTGAGCCGAGATTGCACACCATTCCAGCCTGGGTGACAGAGAAAGACTCAGTCTCAGAAAAAAAAAAAAAAAAACAAAACCCAATTCAGCACTGAATTTTGAAAAATACTCTGTTTTGTTAAAAACGCTTAGACCTAATTAGTGCATTTTGCTCTGCTTTTGTTAAATACTTGGAGATTTATTTGTAAACGCATGCAACAATTTCAGTTGAGATCAGCAAAGTAGGGTTAGCAAGTGCTGCAGGGGATGTAGAACTAGTCAGACTGATCTAACAGTGGCATTTCTTCCACAGGATTCTCTCTGTGCGTTATCTTTATACACAGAGTTATTACTTACATACATACAGATTTGGGGGAAAAAAATTTTTTTTTCCTCACTGTGGCTTCCTAGTTGCTTATGTGTAGTTAGCAATAGCAAACCAAATTTTTTAAACAAACCCTTATATTGTACATACTATATGTGCAGACATTGCGTATTCTTAGCCTTACATATATCAACTCAGTTAATTCTCAATTCTATGAAGTAGGTACTACTATTATTATTCCCTTTTTGTTTGTTTGTTTGTTTTTTGAGACAGCGTCTTGCTCTGTCACCCAGACTGGAGTGCAGTGGCACGATCTTGGCCCACTACAACCTCCGCCTCCCAGGTTCAAGCAATCGCTTGCCTCAACCTCCTGAGTAGCTGGGATTGCAGGCACTCACCAGCACGCTTGGCTAATTTTTGTATTTTTAGTAGAGACAGGGTTTCACTCTGTTGGCCAGGCTGGTCTTGACCTCCTGACCTCAAGTGATTCACCCACCCCAGCCTCCCAAAGTGCTGGGATTACAGGTATAAGCACCTTGCCCAGCGATCATTCCCATTTTTACAAATAGGGAAACTGAGGCAAAGAGTGGTTAATCACCCAAAATTTCAAAACTAATAAAATTGCACAGGTGGGATTAGAACCATGCTCCCAAGCATTAAATTATGCTGATCTGACCTGTGAATGTTTCCTAAGAGCAATAGGAGAGATGCAACCTGTCTTAATTAAGCTCCTTTGCTAAAGTACCTAAAGATGTGTTTTACTGCTGCCTATGCCTCTAATAAATGTTCCCTACATGCATCCCATAATAAAGCTGCTACTAAGATTCACTTTGGTCCTGTAAGGCCTTTAGCAATGTGACCCAGTCTTCTCTCTCTTTAGTACTCAGCTTCAGCTAAACTAAAATTCAGTTTATGCTTTTCTGCCTCAGCATTTTCTCTGTGCTTTTCTCTACATCTAGAATGCCTCCCAAGCCATCTCTCTCCACCTGACTTCTTTTATTGAAACCCCATCTACCTTCAAGGCCCAGATCAAGCTAGCATTCCACTGTCACACAAGACAGAATATCTGTGAAGTCTGAAATTCTACAGCCTTTATCTTCACCACTCACAAGCCTACATATCTTATCTCCCCTACATGGTCAGCAATTTCTTTTCCCCACAACACTGAGCACAGCACTTTTGCACATAAATAGCTCTCAGTGAATGTATAGCCTCTCATTGTTTGCCCTTCATCCATCCTCTCTGTTAAATATCTGTAAAGAAATATAATGCATGGATTATTTCAAAAAGAAAATACTTCCTCCTCCTTAAAACACAAAAAACATGATTTTGTTCAGGAATCTGTCCCTCTCCATTTCTGGAACTAGATCCTGATTTGTCTGAGCCAGTGCTATCAAACAGAAATAGCAATCAACTTACATATGTTATTTTATTTTATTATTATTATTATTATTATTTTTGAGACAGTCTTGCTGTCACCGAGGCTGGAGTGCAGTGGTGCGGTCTCGGCTCACTGCAACCTCCACCTCCCAGGTTCAAGCAATTCTCCTGCCTCAGCCTCCCAAATAGCTGGGACTACAGGTATATGCCACCAAGCCCGGTTAATTTTTGTATTTTTTGTAGAGATGGGGCTTCATCATGTTGGCCAGATTGGTCTCAAACTCCTGATCTGCCCACCTCGGCCTCCCAAAGTGCTGGGATTACAGGCATGAGCCACCATGCTCAGCCTGTAATTTTAAATTTTCTAGTAGCCACATTAAAAAATTAAAAATAGGCAGGGCACAGTGGCTCATACCTGTAATCCCAGCTACTCTGGAGGCTGAGGGAGGAGAATCACTTGAACCTGGGAGGTGGAGGTTGCAGTGAGCCAAGATCACACCACTGCACTCCAGCCTGGGCAACAGCAAGACTCTGTCTCAAAAAAAATAAAAAATAGGCCAGGCAAGGTGGCTCATGCCTATCATCCCAGCACTTTGGGAAGCTGAGGTGGACAAATTACCTGAGGTCAGAAGTTCAAGACCAGCCTGACCAACTTGGTGAAACTCCATCTCTACTAAAAACATAAAAACTAGCCAGGCATGGTGGTGCACACCTGCAATCCTAGCTACTGGGGAGGCTGAGGCAGGAGAACCACTTGAACCCGGGAGGCTGAGGTTGCAGTGAGCCAAGATCATACCACTGCACTTCATCCTAGGTAACAGAATGAGCCTCCATCTCAAAAAAAATGAAATAAAATAAAAAATTTAAAATAGCCAAGCACAATGGCTCACACCTGTAATTCCAACACTTAAGGAGGCAGAGGCGGGAGGATAGCTTGAGCTCAAGGGTTTGAGACCTACCTGGGGAATGTAACAAGACTCCATTTTCCCAAAAAGGAAAAAAAAGAGATGAAAAAAATACAAATAATCAGGTGAAATTCATTTTAATAATAAATTGTACTTAATATATCAAAAATATTACTTCAACTGGGGTTTCTAGGGTGGCTGGTTGGTTTGAGACGGTCTTTTTCTGTTGCCCAGGCTGGAGTGCAGTGGTGCAATCTCAGCTCACTGCAACCTCCACCTCTGGGTTCAAGCGATTCTCCTGCCTCTTGAATAGCTGGGATTACAGACATGAACCACCACGCCCAGGTAATTTTTGTATTTTTAGTAGAGACAGGGTTTCACCATGTTGGCCAGGCTGGTCTTGAATTCCTGTCCTCAAGCGATCTGCCCATCTCGGCTTCCCAAAGTGCTGTGATTAAGGCATGAGCCAGCATACCCAGCCTTCAACATGTAATCAATATAAAAAACAATAAATAAGCCAGGTACAGTGACTCACTTCTATAATCCCAGCACTTTCGAGGCTGAGGCAGGAAGATCACTTGAATTCAGAAGTTGGAGACCAGTCTGACCAACATAGCAAGACTTTGTTTTTAAGTAAAAAAAAAAAAAAAAAAAAAAAAAAAATTTTCAAGGAAAAAAAATTAAATATATGTTTTACATGTGTCTATATTATGAAATTTTTGGAATTCTTTTTTATTTGAGTCCGAGTCTTTCTCTGTTACCCAGGCTGGGGTGCAGTGGCATGATCTCCACTGGCTCACTGCAATCTCCGCCTCCGGGGTTCAAGTGATTCTCCTGCCTCAGCCTCCGAGTAGCTGGGACTACAGACATGCATGACCACACCCAACTAATTTTTCTATTTTTAGTAGAGACAAGGTTTTACCATGTTGGCCACACTGGTCTCAAACTCCTGGGCTCAAGCCCCCCTCAACCTCCCAAAGTGCTGGGATTACAGGCATGAGCCACTGTACCCAGCTGAAGTGTTTGGAATCTGATGAGTATTTTACATGTACAACATATCTTAATTCAGACTACATTTCAAATGCTGAGTAGCCACATATGGCTAGTAGCTTCCATATTGGACAGGGCAGTTCTGAGCCCATTAGCACAGCATTCCCATGGTGACAGTTCTTGATCCAGGGGTATAGGCTGGAGGCCTAAATTAGGCTGAACAGACTGAAACAAAGGACTGACGGTCCATAATGGGAGAGGTTTCCGCCTGCTGTAGTTATGAGTGAAGTCTATAGCTCTGATTGCCACCGGCAGCCTTAGTAGGAATCATCTCAGAACCATAAGGAAAAATCAGCAGCATTGGTGTTAGCATGGCACCAACATTGAGGAGTAGGAGTAGGGAGACAGAAAGTGCCCTGCGTCCTTAATGACATCACTGACCCACTGATCAGACCACGCCTAGAGCTCACCCTACTTCTAATTATGAAAAATAATTAATTTCCCTTTTGTTTAAGCCAGACTGAAGCAGTTTTCTGTAGCATCCAACGATATCCCAACATCAGAGCTAACTCTGGAATCTAAGTCTATAGCCTCCTACACCCAGGTTTCTTGGAAAGAATTTTGGGCTAATTCTTCTTCTTCTTCTTCTTCTTCTTCTTCTTTTTTTTTTTTTTTTTTGAGATGGAGTCTTGCCCTGTCGCCCAGACTGGAGTGCAGTGTCACAATCTCAGCTCACTGTAACCTCTGCCTCCTGGGTTCAAGCGATTCTCCTGCCTCAGCCTCCCGAGTAGCTGGGATTACAGGCACACACAAATACACAGCTAATTTTTGTATTTTTAGTAGAGATGGGGTTTCACCATGCAGGCTGATAGCAAACTCTTGATTTCAGGGGATCCACCTGCCTCAGCTTCCCAAAATGCTGGGATTATAGGCATAAGCCACCATGGCCAGCAAAATTTTGGCTAATTCTTTTGGATCCCTCTTTGATTCTTTCTGTGGCACAGTAGTGGTAACCACCAATTAACTGGAAGTAAAGATCCCTAAAGATGCTAGTACTTGTGAAGGCCTCACCTAAGAGGAGAGTCAGCACAGCTGCAGATATCATCTCAGAGCACAAGAATGGCTGGAAATCCCTTCTCAGGGCAGCTGTTATTACACTGCACTCTCAAGTTAGCCAAAGCTTCCTCCATCTGCCAGGGCAGGCATTTGTCACAGCCCTTCAACACCTCTCCTGGAGCCGACAGATCCTGGGGCACATCCAAATTTGGACAAGCCAGAGCCCTTTGCCAAGAGGCAGCCCAGGAAGCCACACTTCCCACTGTGATAGCAGCCGTTTCTGTCAGGGTGCTGAAGATCAGCGTGTTCTAGGCCACTGCTGCTGCCAGGAAATTTAGAGGGAAGATTGGAAAGACTGACACGTGCACTGACAACTGCACGGCCATAAACTGAACGGGAGCAGCACAAAGAAAGTGAGCTGAAAAATATCTTACCATTAAGTGTAGAGTAGTAAAAAAAAAGAAAGAAAAAAAAGTGAGCTGAAAAGATGCCACCATGGGAGCAAGAGAAAATTGCTCCCAAGCTCAGTTCATCCTGCGTTGCTTATCAGCAGCAGAAGGGTGTGAAGTTACCTGCTCTGAGGCAAACAGACTTTATGGGCCACTTACAATGCACAGGTCTCGTAGCCCCAAAATTAGGAGGAAAGGCTGAGCCACAATTAATCAAGCCTCCTTCCCTTCTGTCTTGGAGAATATGCACTGTGCACCAGTTGGTGGAAAATGGCAATGTGGTATAGTGAGAAGAATGTGGCTTCCAGGCCAGGGATCTGCCACTCAGCACTGGTGCAATGGTGGACAAGTCACACGGCCTTTGTGAGGCTTACTTTTCTAGTCTCTAAAATGAGCATTATTACAAATCTCACAACTTTTGGAGGTCTAATTTCTAAAATGCACGTGAAACCCTTTGTTTTATTACTTTTAATAGAGACAGGGCCTTGCTCTGTTACCTAGGCTGGTCTTGAATGTCTGGCCTCAAGAGGTCCTCCCCACTCAGTCTGTCAAAGTGCTGGGATTATAAGATATGAAACCCTTTATAACCCAAGTGCTATAAATGTTCACTGTTATGACTTCTTTTATAAGGAAAAAGAAATGCGTCTGATGGTTTTTTAATACCCAGAAACTACTGCCTACTTATTAATGCTTCTTTTGAAAAATAAATGAAAAACATAAATTTTTAAATAAAAGTATTTGTTCTTACAGCATTTATTTCTATCCACTTATTTGTTCTGTACCTTAGCTTCCTGGTTTACAAAAACAGACCTCAAGTACTTGTCCTACACAATGCTGAGAACTGGAATGATGGCCAAATGTAGGTACAGAACCAAAGGTTTACTGAGTTTTAAGGCTTATATGTCTTCTTCCTGTTCATTTCAAAAAAGAAAGAAAGAGAGAGGGAAGGAAGGAAGGAAGGAAGAAAAAGGAAGGAAGGAAGGAAAAGAGAAAAAGAATTTTAAAAATAAGGCTTATATATCAAGGGTGACACTCCAAAACATTTATAGCATTTAATTGCAAAACAGTTTGTCAAGGTGTAGGATCCAGCTCCCTAGGCCCTCTGAAAGGTAATATCACATCTTGTTTCCTTCTAACCCTAATACCCGTGGCTCACAGACACCTTCTGCCCAGCCAAGGAAACACATACCATATGGAACTAAGGCTCTTGGTCCCCTATGTCTAAAGATGAAGGAGAACATGCTACATCAAACTGGCTCCCAGGATAATTGGCCCTGGACACTAAACTAGAACACACACACGCAGGTACACACATACACAAGCAAATATGGGCGTGGTTGCTCATGCCCGTAATCCCAAAACTTTGGGAGGCCGAAGCGGGTGGATCACTTGAGGTCAGGAATTCTAGACCAACCTGGCCAACATGATGAAACCCCATCGCTACTAAAAATACAAAAATTAGCCAGGCGTGGTGGTGGACACACATAATCCCAGCTAGTTGGGAGGCTGAGGCATGAGAATCACTTTGAACCTGGTAGACAAAGGTTACAATGAGCTGAGATTGTACCACTGCGCTCCAGCCTGGGCATCAGAGCAAGTTGGAAGCATTTAACCAAGTATCCATTTAAGTTAAACAGGGAGATGCTGATTGTGTGTGCCAAACAGAGCTGGGCTTCCACGCTAGGGTTCTTGGCCCTTCTGAGTCCCTGGAGCTATGTGCCTCTGGAGTTTGGAGCAAACTCAGTGCAGCAGGAGTAATTTTTACAATGATGAACAACTATCTCAGTTGAAAGCCTGCTTCCTCATCATGCCTTGCCCAAATCCTGCTATTCAGTTCCCAAACTACTCTGTTCCAACAAGGTTTTCCAGGGAACCCTGTAGGCCAATACATATATTCAGGTGAGCTGAGAAGAAAACAGCAACAGCTGGGCAGCCAGAATAAAGAGCAGGTAATGTAATAAGGAGACCTCAGCAAGATGGGCTACACCTGGTACTATGCTGGAACCCACAGTATTTGACCACGTGCTTTCCAAGGGCAGTCCTACTAAGAGAGTGGACTACTATTCCATTGTATAAGTATAAATTCTTTGAAATTATTCTACAGCCTATCTAGTGGTATTCTTGATTTATAAAGGAATATTGGCCGGAGGGCGGGGTGGCTCACACCTGTAATCCCAGCACTTTGGGAGGCCGAGGTGGGTGAATCAGTTGAGGTCATGAGTTCGAGACTAGCTTGGCCAACATGGTGAAATCCTGTCTCTACCAAAAATACAAAAATTAGCCCCGCATAGTGGCATACACCTGAAATCCCAGCTACTTAGGAGGCTGAGGAAGGAGAATCACTTGAACCTGGGAGGCCAAGGTTGCATTGAGTCAAGATTGTGCCATGGCACTCCAGCCTGGGCAAGAGGAGACTCCATCTCAAAAAAAAAGAAAGACAGACAGACATTATTATATTTAAAAACATACTTGTTCAACTGTTATACTCAACATGCACATAAACCAACTGGGAGATAGGTAACAAGGGCAAAATGACTGGGAAATAACTATTTCTGAATTGATGTTTGCAGGCTGGCAGGGCTTGGGGAAGGAAGAGGCTTGGAAATGTGTGGAAATGGCTCTGAGGCACGCTTCTTGACTGCCCAGCAAACCCTTGGTTTCTAAGTCTGATCTCTGAGCCAGAGAGTTTGCTAAACTAGTCATCATATTCAAGCAAAGGTTCTTAAAGTGTGCCATAAGGACCAATAGTTTTAAAGAATATGCATTACTTCTAAACTTGTTAAAATGCAAATTATTGCTGGACATGGTGACTCATGCCTGTAATCCCAGCACTTTGGGAAGCCTGATCATTTGAGGTCAGGAGTCTGAGACCAGCCTGGCCAACATGGCCAAACCCCATCTCTACTAAAAATATAAAAATTAGCCCAGGCATGGTGGTGGGCACCTGTAATTCCAGTGACTAAAGAGGCTGAGGCAGGAGAATCGTTTGAAGCCGGGAGGTGGAGGTTGCAGTCCACTGCACTCCAGCCTGGGCAACAAAGTGAAACTTCATCTCAAAAAAAAAAAAAAAGAAACCAGGCACAGTGGCTCACGCCTGTAATCCCAGCACTTTGGGAGGCTCCCAGAATGCTGGGATTATAGGCGTGAGCCACCTCGCCCAGCCAAGACCTTGTCTCTTAAAAAAAATAAATAAATATATATATATATATTTATATATACACACACACACAGAGACACACACATATGTATATATAATATTTTCAAATAAAAATATTTGAAATACATAGTACATATATATCTTTACCAGCATTTTTAGTCAGTCACTTCTTTATTTCTCTGTGCTGGCCCAAAATGTTTTGCTGTTTACTATTTTTACATATCTACCTTCTCTTTAGACTGCCAACTTTCTGGAATTCACAACTTTTTGTTCTATCTTGTTTATATATATATATCCTTGGGGCCTAGCATATTTATCTATTAGTTGAACAAATGCAAATTTATCCTTAAATATATAGTTTGTTAACTTTCTAGTGGTAAACTGGAACCACAGTCTCAGAAAATATAAATATCGTGATGTTTAATGGCATATAATAGGAGGTTCTAAATGTAAACTCCAAGGTGGTTTCGAACTGGAGAGATAGTAAATTCTTCTTTGAGAGCCAGGCGCAGTGGCTCATACCTGTAATCCCAGCACTGTGGGAGGCCAAGGCAGGCGGATTACGAGGTCAGGAGTTCAAGACCAGCCTGACCAAAATGGGAAAACCCTGTCTCTACTAAAAATACAAAAATTAGCCAGATGTGGTGGCATGTGCCTGTAAAACCAGCTACTCAGGAGGCTGAGGCAGGAGAATCACTTGAACATGACAGGCGGAAGTTGCAGTGAGCCCAGATTGTGCTGTTGCACTTCAGCCTTGGCAACAAAGTGAGACTCTGTCTCAAAAAAAGAAAAAAAAATTATTCTTTGAATTTGCATAATGATTAAAAAGCAAATTAGAGGCTGGGCACAGTGGTTCATACCTGTAATCCCAGCACTTTGGGAAGCCAAAGTGAGTAGATCCCTTGCGCTCAGGAGTTCAAGACCAGCCTGGGCAACATGGAAAAACCCCATGGCTACAAAAAAAATTAACCAGCGGGGACCAGGCACGGTGGCTCACACCTGTAATCCTAGTGCTTTAGGAGGCTGAGGCAGGAGGATCGCTTGAGGTCGAGAGTTCAAGACCAGCCCGACCAACATGGAGAAACCCTGTCTCTACTAAAAATACAAAATTAGCTGAGTTTCAAACTGGAGAGCTAGTAAATTCTTCCTTGAGAGCCAGGCCTGTAATCCTAGCTACTCGGGAGGCTGAGGCAGGAGACTCACTTGAACCCAGGAGGCAGAGTTTGCAGTGAGTGGAGATCGTGCCATTGCACTCCAGCCTGGGCAACAAGACTAAAACTCTGTGTTGAAAAACACACACACACACACTGGCCAGCACAGTGAAACCACATCACTATTAAAAATGCAACATTAGCAGGCGTGGTGGCGCACTCCTGTAATCCTAGCTTCTCGGGAGGCTGAGGCAGGAGAATTGCCTGAATCCGGGAGGTAGAGTTTTCAGTGAGCCTAGATCACGCCACTGCACTCCAGCCTGGACTAAAAGAGTGAGACGCTGCCTCAAAAAAAAAAAAAAAAAAAAGCCCGTCGTGGTGGTGTGCGCCTATAGTCCCAGCTACTCCAGAGGCTGAGGTGGGAGGATCACTTGAGTGAAGGAGGTGGAGGTTGCAATGAGCTGAGATTGCACCACTGCACTCCAGTCTGGGCGACAGAGTGAGACTCTGTCAAAGAAAAAAAAAAAAAAAAAAGGAAAAAGAAACAAAATTAGAAAACTACCAAATGGCACCTTTGACGGAAGATGCAGGCTACATCATCTTACATCTATTCTGGCATTTGCAAAACTGCATTAGGAAAATATTTGAGCTACTATCTCTTAAAACTTCCCTCCAGGCAGTCCTTCAGGCCAATTTTGGGGAGGTGGGAAATTGAATATTGGCTTCTTTGATTATCGGCATGTTGGTTCAAAATGCCATGACTAAACACATTTTAATAAGAAGAAATACAGATTTGTACGTTAACTTGCATATGGCTTCCTATTCTCTACACTAAATATGCAGGAATCCCAGAGGCCTGGGGCAGGAATGTGTAGCTGCCTGTGCACACTCAAATGGCAGACATTCTTTAAATGTCTGTGGACCTTGTCCCTTCCACCTCTGCCTCCTAGTATTAAGTGACCAAATGTCCCATTGCTAGGCTTGTCCTTCTCCAACCCGTCAGCCAAAATAGCACAGTATCTTAACAGTGCTTCTTTTTTTTTTTTTTTTTTTGAGGTGGAATCTAGGCTGTAGGGCAGTGGTGCAATTTCAGCTCACTGCAGCCTCTGCTTCCCGGGTTCAAGCGATTCTCCTGCCTCAGTCTCCCTAGTAGCTGGGATTACAGGTGCTCACCACCACACTGATTAATTTTTGTATTTTTAGTAGAGATGGGCGTTTCACCACATTGGGTAGGCTGGTCTTGAAATCCTGGCCTCAGGTGATCTACCTGCCTCAGCCTCCCGACAAGCTGGGATTACAGGCATAAGCCACCACACCTGGCCCACTTTTATGGTTGTTTTTGATTATATGCTAAACAGAGGATATCTTATTCATGAGTTTTCCAGGAAAGGGGTGGGCAGTTTCCAGAACTGAGTGTTCCTCCTCTTTTTAGACCATATAGGGTAACTTCCTGACATTGCCTTGGCATTAGTAAACTGTCATGGTGATGGTCATGGTCTTAACTTAGCCATTTACTAACTCTGTGGCTCAAGTAAGTTACTTGGCCTCTTAGATTCTCATTTAACCCATGGGAGCAAAATTCTTATCTTAGGGCTGTTGGCCTAGTGCCTGGCACACATTAGGTCTTCCATAGAAGGAAATTAATATTATCGGCCCAGCTAACTTCCTTATACATTATTTTCCTTAATTTAGTAACCCCATTAGAACCCCTTGTGGCTCCCTGTTTCCCATGGGATCAAGTTTAAACACCTCTGTGTGATCTTCAGGGCCCTCCAGTATCTGACATACCCTTTCCCATTTTATTCTGAGCCTTCCCACTTTCAGATTAGGCAGGCAGATTTCTCACTGTTCCCAGCCTAATGTGGCATATCCCCTTCCCTGGCATATTTTTGCTTCTCTCCTTTGCCTACTACAAACTAAACATCTAGGGCTCCATTCAGTTCTGTTTCCTCCATAAAAACCGGCCTTTGAATTATTATTGTTTTCTATAGTCCATTTCATGCACACAGTTCTTCATACCATATATTATGAAGTTCTTGGCTAACAATTACTTGAATAATATTTGCCTATATGTCCATGTTGTCGCTATATATATAGATAAACTGAGTCTCACTGTGTTGCCCAGGCTGGTCTCAAATTCCTGGGCTCAAGTGACTTTTCTGCCTGGGCCTCCCAAAGGCCCATGACAAATATTAGCTACCACACCCAGACAATGTTGTCACGTTTTACAATAGGAACCATGAGATGACTTTTAAATTTTTTATTGTAATTCAGGAATCAACTTCATTTCCAAAAAGATCATTCACTGGAACATTTATTTGTTTATTCAGTACAAATTTATCTGTTTGTTATCTAAGAATATTCATTACGAATCAAACACTGGCTGGGCACAGTGGCTCATGCTTGTAATCCCAACACCTTGGGAAGCTGAGGGGGAGGATCATTTGAGCCCAGGAGTTTCAGACCAGCCTGGGCAACATAGTGACATTCCCATTTTTACGCACACACAGTATACACAGCCAGGCAAGGTACACAAACAGACATAGCCAGGTGTGGTGGCACATACCTGTGATCCCTTCTACTTTGAGAGTTTGAGCTGGGAGGATAGCTTGAACCTGGGAGGTTCAGGCTGCAGTGAACCATGATTGCCCCCAGTGCACTCCAGCCTGGGTGACAGAGCAAGACCCCGTCTCAAAAAAAAAAAAAAAGAGTGGGGGTGGGAGGGATGGTTGATGTCTTCACACTTCGAACACAAACCCAGACTGGAGAACTGGGGATAGCTAAAATAATCCCCATAGCTAAAAGTGAATGCTGCCTCTGGAGTTAAAACTCATTTCCTTCTTCATGAGCAGAGCACAGGCAAGGCTTGCCTTGGAAGTGAGTGTAATTTTCTGCCTGCAAGCCCAGCGCCCTGGGCAGAGCCATGGAAACAGGTCAGTGGTCAGGGTGCCTTCTACCAGGGCTGACTTACCTTCTTCCTCTGTACTCCCTGGGCAATTATAGCTCTGTTTCAAGTGCACACTGGAAAAATAACAGTTTCCAGAGTAATCAGGGAAGTTATCAAGGCCATATGGTCTGAGGACTGAGAGCCTGGAGTGCCTGCTGGAATCTTTTGCCTTTGCAGGATGTACTGAGCTATTCATTGTCTGGGGCATTATTCACTCAGGACTACAGGACAAAGTTGTGTGATGCTGCTGAGGTTTTAAATGATTATAAGATCCTTCCCCAAATATAAAACACTCTACATGTGTTTTCCTGATTTCCCTATGGCCTTTTAATAACTAAGAGGTCTGGATTCTTTAATAGTATGGAAAGAGGTTATTATCCAAGACTACGTTCTAACTGTGATGATCTCTTCTGCTTTGTATTATCTGCCCTGGGAAAATGGAAATTCAGAAAACCAGTGACTAGCTCAAAGATGAAGGGACTAGCTTTCTCTTTGCCCTGTGGGGATGTTAAAAATAGCAGTGGAATTATAAAGAGGTATCTCAATCCTCCAGGAGAAAGAGGCTATACATAAATGAAGTGTGGCTTAAACTTAAATAGCAAGACTGGACAGTGGCTCTTTCATTCCAGCAAGTGTCAGCCAGCTGCTTTGCTAATAAAGAATTCTCAGTTGGGGAGGGCGAGAAGATAGGATCAGCAAGAAAAGGAGAAAAATGGAGCAGAAGGGAAAAAAACTACAGAAAGTTTTCATTTTTCCTTACTATTTTCTTTTTCTTTCTTTCCCTTTTTTTTATCTTTAAGAACTCAAATTACAGCACCAAGATCCTTACTATTTTCAGAAACTACATGTAAGTGGTAAAGAAGCACAAATATATAATTAGTCTCCCTACTTTCCCTCTTTTTAAGGTAGCCAGTGGTTCCTTCCACAGGGTTCTCTCTTCTCATACATATGTGGTTTTCGTTTTGGTTTTGGTTTCTGTTTTTGAGACCGAGTCTCACCCTGTTGCCCAGGCAGGAGTACAGTGGCGCAATCTCAGCTCACTGCAACCTCTGCCTCCTGGGTTCAAACAGTTCTCCTATTTCAGCCTCCTGATGGCTGGGATTACAGGCGCCCACCACCACAGCTGGCTAATTTTTGTATTTTTAGTAGAGACGGTGTTTCACCATGTTGACCATGCTGGTCTTGAACTCCTGACCTCAGGTGATCCACCCTCCTTGGCCTCACAAAGTGCTGGGATTATAGGCGTGAGCCACTGCACCTGGCCTCACATGTGTTTTATTTATTTATGTATTTATTTGAGACAGAGTTTCACTCTTGTCACCCGGGCTAGAGTGCAATGGCATGATCTTGGCTCACTGCAACCTCTACCTCCCAGGTTCAAGTGCTTCTCCTGCCTCAGCCTCCCAAGCAGCTGGGATTACAGGCACCTGCCCAGCTAATTTTTTTGTATCTTTAGTCGTGACAGGGTTTCACCATGTTGGCCAGGATGGTCTCGAACTCCTGACCTCAGGTGATTCACCTGCCTCAGCCTCCCAAAGTGCTAGGATTACAGGTGTGAGCCACCACACCTGGCCACATGTATTTTTTTTTTTTTTAAGTTTGCTGACTGACTTAACATTAGCAATGGTGAAAGTAGAAAGTGGGGAAGGTAAAGAAAATTACCTATCTATAGTCCCACTCACTAGAGACAACCACTGTTAACATTTTAGTGTATCACTTCCCAGCATTTTTATACTAGAGAGAAAAAAGAGAAACCAAAGGGGAAGAAATAGGAAGGAAAATGAAAGGGGAGAGAAAAGATGGAAAACATTTACATCTTCAATAGCAGCAAGTGTTGAAAGCATCATGCTACGTAGGAAGGCCAAGTACATTCATCTCTCAAAAGGAGCCATCTGTAACAATGGAAGGCAATAACTAAGGAATTGTAACTACTGCCTTTTTTTTTAAACGGAGTTTCGCCCTCGGTTCACTGCAAACTATGCCTCCTGAGTTCAAGCAATTCTCCTGCCTCAGCCCCCTGTGTAGCTGGGATTACAGGGGCATGCCACCATGCCCGGCTAATTTTTTGTATCTTTTAGTAGAGATGGGCTTTCACCATGCTGGCCAGGCTGGTCTCGAACTCCTGACCTCATGATCTTCCCGCCTCGGCCTCCCAAAGTGCTAGGATTACAGGCTTGAGACACTGTGCCCAGCCATATCTACTTGCTTTTAAAATGTGATCTGCGCTTGAGTCCTGGAGGTGGGGGTTGCAGTTAGCCGAAATCACACCACTGCAATCCAGCGTGGATGACAGAATGAGACTCTGTCTCAAAATAAAAAATAAAATAAAATAAAATGTGATCTGTAATTTCTAACTCTTGTTACTGTTATTATTTACATTTCTACCTGGAAACTCTAGCTTCCCCCTAACAACCTCAAGGCTACCAACAAAGATTCATCAAAGTGAAGTCATTGATTTTGAGAGTTCTTGGCAGCAGCTGTGAGAGGACATAAGTTCAAGAAGTGTAGATTGCCAGGCATAGTGGCTCATGCTGTAGTCCCAGCAATTTGGGAGGCCAAGGCAAACGGATCATTTGGGTCTAGGTGTTCAAGACCAGCCTGGAAAACATGGCAAAAGCCGCCTCTACAAAAATTACAGAAATTAGCCAGGCATGGTGGCACATGACAGTAGTCCCAGCTACTTGGGAGGCTGAGGCAAGAGGCTCACTTGAGCCCTGGAGGTGGAGGTTGCAGTGAGCCAAGACTGCACTGCACTCCAGCCTGGGTGAAACAGCCAGACCCTGTCTCAAAACAACAACAACAACAACAAAAATAGTATAACTTGAAATAAGAAAAAAAAACTTTTTTTTGAGATGGAGTTTTGCTTTTTGCCCAGGCTAGAGTGCAATGGTGCTATCTCAGCTCACTGCAACCTCCACCTCCCGATTTCAAGTGATTCTCCTGCCTCAGCCTCCCAAGTAGCTGGGATTACAGGCACCCACCACCACGTCCAGCTAATTTTGTATTTCTTTTTTAGTAGAGACAGGGTTTCACCACGTTGGCCAGGCTAGTCTCAAACTCCTGAACTCAGGTGATCTGCCTGCCCTGGCCTCCCAAAGTGCTGGGATTACAGGTATGAGCCACTGCACCTGGCTGAAAAAATTTATTAAAAAACATAATTTATGGCTGGGCATGGTGACCCATGCCTGTAATCCTAGCACTTGAAAGGCCAAGGCAGGAGGATCACTGGAGTTCAAAAGTTCAAAACCTGCCTGGGCAACACAGTGAGACCTCACTTCTATTCTGGGAAATTTTTTTTCAAAAAGATATAATCTTTTTTTTCTTTTTTGAGACGGAGTCTCACTCTGTCACCAGGCTGGAGTGCAGTAGGGCAATCTTGGCTCGCTGCGACCTCCACCTCCTGGGTTCAAGCTATTCCCCTGCCTCAGGCTCCAGAGTAGCTGGGACTATAGGCGTACACCACCATGCCCAGCTAATTTTTTGTATTTTGGTAGAGACGGGGTTTCACCATGTTGGCCAGGACTGTCTTCATCTCTTGACCTCATGATCCTCCCACCTTGGCCTCCCAAAGTGCTGGGATTACAGGTGTGAGCCACTGCACACAGCCCAACATAATCTTTTTTTAAAGTGTGGATGGACTGTTGAAAAATACTACCTTTTGGCCGGGCACGGTGGAACACACCTGAAATCCCAGCACTTCGGGAGGCCGAGGCAGGCGGATCATGAGGTCAGAAGATCAAGACCATCTTGGCCAACATGGTGAAACCCTGTCCCTACTAAAAATAAAAAAAATTAGAGGAAAGTGATCCAAGATGGCCAAATAGGAACAGCTCTGGAGTACAGTTCCCAGCAAGAACAACGCAGAGGCCGCCGCAGGTGATCCCCAGGCAAGTGGGGTCTGGAGTGGACCTCCAGCAGTCCTATAGCAGAGGAGCCTGACTATTAGAAAGAAAACTAAAAATCAGAAAGAAATAACTTCATCATGAACAAAAAGGATGTCCACTCAGAGACCCATCTGAAAGTCACCAACTACAAAGGCCACAGGTAGATAAATCCACAAAGATGGGAAGAAACCAGTGCAAAAAGGATGAAGACACCCAAAACCAGAATGCCTCTCCTCCTCCAAGGGAACCCAACTCCTCACCAGCAAGCGAACAAAGCTGGATGGAGAATGAGTCTGATGAGCTGACAGAAACAGGCTTCAGAAGGTGGGTAATAACAAACTTCTCAGAGCAAAAAGAACATGTGCTAACCCAATGCAAAGAAACTAAGAACCTCGAAAAAAGGTTTGATGAAATGCTAATGAGAATAAACAGCTTAGAGAGGAACATAAATGAATTGATGAAGCTGAAAAACACAAGAACTTTGTGAAGCATACGCAAGTTTCAATAGCCAAATTGACCAAGTAGAAGAAAGGATATCAGAGTTTGAAGATCATCTCAATGAAATAAAAGAAGAAGGCAAGATTAGAGAAAAAAGAGTAAAAAGAAATGAACAAAGCCTCCAAGAAATACAGGATTATGTGAAAAGACCTAATCTAGGTTTGATAGGTGTACCTGAATGTGACAAAGAGAATAAAACTTCCCCAACCTAGCAAGGCCGGCCAATATTCAAGTCCAGGAGATAGAGAGAACATCTCAAAGATATTCCTCAAGAAGAGCAACCCCAACACACATAATCGTCAGATTCACCCAGGTTGAAATGAAGGAGAAAATGCTAAGGGCAACCAGAGAGAAAGGTCGAGTTACCCACAAAGGGAAGCCCGTCAGACTCACAGTGAATCTCCCCACAGAAACCGGACAAGCCAGAAGAGAGTGGCGGCCAATATTCAATATCCTTAAAGAAATGAACTTTCAACCTAGAATTTCATATCCAGCCAAACTACGTTTCATAAACGAAGGAGAAATAAAATCCTTTATGAACAAGCAATTACTCAGAGATTGCATCACCACCAGGCCTGCTTTACAAGAGCTCCTGAAAGAAGCACTAAACACAGAAAGGAACAACCAGTACCAGCCACTCCAAAAACATACCAAATGGTAAAGAGCATTGACACAATTAAGAAACTGCATCAAATAACACGCAAAACAAGCAACTTGGCATCAAAATGGCAGGATCAAATTCACACATAAAAATATCAACCCTAAACGTAAATGGGCGAAACTTCCCAATCAAAAGGCACAGACTGGCAAACTGAATAAAAAGCCGAAACCCATTGTTGTACCGTATCCAGGAAACCCATCTCACATGCAAAGATACACATAGGCTCAAAATAAAGGGATGGAGGAAGATCTACCAAGCAAATGGAGAGCAAAGAGCGGCAGGAGTTGCAATCCTAGTCTCTGATAAAATAGACTTTAAACCAACAAAGATCAAAACAGACAAAGAAGGACATTACGTAATGGTAAAAGGATGAATGCAACAAGAAGAGCTAACGATCCTAAATATATAC
>CAUYQU010012064.1:0-14653 GCA_963574635.1 Cheracebus regulus
GGGTGTTCTCAGCCTTTTTGCACTGGTTTCTTCCCATTTTTGTGGATTTATCCACCTGTCGTCTTTGTAATTGTTGACTTTCAGATTGGGTCTCTGAGTGGACGTCTGGCTTGTTGGTGATGAAGTTTTTTCTGTTTCTTAGTTTTCCTTCGGGGGGCGCCCCTTCCCTACAGAGCTGGGCCTTCCCAGGTTCAGCTGTGCTTGTTCTCAGTCCTCAGCGCTTCCAATTGCTGTTCTCCCTGTGGGGATGGGACCAGCTGAGCCCTACTAAAAGGGCATCCAGTCCCGTACACTCCACACCGAGAAGCACCGCGCTGGCGACCCATGTGGCTCCTTCGCCGGGAATCTCCCAGTCTGTGGGTATCAAAAATTCGTCTGCAATTGCGGCATCCACTCACTCTCTGCACTTTCACTGGGAACCACAATCCTGAGCTGCTGCTACGTGGCCATCTTGGATCTCTCTCCGCCCGGTGATGAAGTTTTTCTATTTCTTAGTTTTCCTTTGGCGGATGCCCCTTCCCCACAGAGCCCGACCTTCCTGGGTTCGCTGTGCTTGCTGTGAAACTCTCAGTCCTCAGCGCTTCCAATTGCTGTTTTCCTTATGGAGATGGGACCAGCGGAGCCTGTCTGTCTGTATACTCCGCACAGGGAAGTGCCACGCTGGGGCACTGGCAAAACAGCTGCGCCAGCCAAAAGAGTTGCGCTGGCGACCCGTGTGGCTCCTCTGCCGGGAATCTCCCAGTCTGTGGGCAACAAAAATTTGTTGGAAAGTGCGGCGTCCACTCGTTCTCTGGGCTTTCACTGGGAGCTACATTCCTGAGCTGTTGCTAATCGGCCATCTTGGATTTCTCTCCTATATTCTTATAACCATTGTATTAGGCCATTTCTTGCACTGCTCTAAAGAAATATCTGAGACTGGGTAATTAATTTTTTTAAAAAGGTGGTTCAATTGGCTTGTGGTTTTGCAAGATTTATGGGAAGCATGGTGCTGGCATCTGCTCAGCTTCTTGCGGGGAGGCCTTAGGAAGCTTTTACTCATGGTGGAAGTTTACCACAGTGGGAGTAGAGGTAAAATGTCCAGAAGAGGTGCCACGCGCTTTTAACAACCATGTCTTGTGAGAACTTACTATCACCAGGACAGCTCCAAGCCATGAAGAATCTGTACTGCCCACTAGGCCCCACCTCCAACAACTGGGGGATCACATTTCAATGTGAGATTGGGTGGAGACACACATCTAAACCGTATGACCTGCAGCTCCACTCACATTGTTGCAAAGGATATGATCCTGTTCTTTTTTATGGCTGCATAGGATTCCATGGTGTATCTGTACCACATTTTCTTTATGCATTGATTGAGTCTTGACTCATCAGGAAATGAATTTTGAAACATTCTCTTATCTTTGAATAAATTAATGATATATCCCCTCCTTGTACTAGACTGATAATCCCCTAAAAATGCATATAATGGAATTGGAGAAGACACAAAGAGGATTTTAAAACAGGTTAAGGAGGTAACTGCTTGTGAGGAGAAATAAAAAAAAAATAGGGATATATGTAGAAACAGTTCTGTAAGGAAGATATGGTCACTTGTTTTTGACATTGTGGATGGTATAAATAGTATTGATAGTAAGAATACTGCCTTATTCTAAGGTTTGGTGAGTAGTGGAACTAGAAAATTTCACCTTACTCAATGAGCGTGAATTTATGGAACCAATTAAGAAGAATTGGGGTGGAAAATACAAATAACCTCAAAAATGATATAAGTAAATTTGTAGATGGCAGATCCATAATAGGTTCTTGCAGGGAACTAGGATGTTTTGGGTACACTCCTAACCTTTGAGGTTGATATCAAAGAACAGCTGTTTTTGTCACAGCATGTCTCTTGGTGCCATCATCAGAATCTGGGACTGGAAGTATTGGGAGCTTGATCAATGTGGCAAGACCCATAGGCTCTGATCTGTGCCAGGTCTGTGTGGGTTGTGAATTTAGAGTAAATTCCAACTGAGGATTGCAAATGTCAATGAATGAAAACTTGAAAACCTTAACTTTTATATTTTCTAATCTTTGTTAATTCTTCTTCATGTAGTATACTCCTAAAGCTTAAACTTTCTTGGACTGTCTTTTTTATTAAATATCCCATGCTTGACTATGGTGATACTTCTTGAACTAGTAGTTTCCCATACTATAGTTTGAATAGAATCACTTAATTCCAAGAGTAGAGTCTGTACTTTTGAAGTTTCTCTTACATGTCACTCCATTTTCAATTTGCAGTTTGATATTATAAAAGAAATTTTTACTTCAGTTATGACTCGACTTTTCTAATAGAAAGATATTTATTTGAATGGTTTTTCATCTGTATGTAGGAAAACACATGTAATTTTAGGGTTTTGGAGTGCAGATTATCTGTTTTCCTTACTACTATTTTGAGGGAGAAGAGCTAAATTCAAAACTTTGATCTGAATGCTTTATAGCAATGTGTAGGAATCAACTGAGGATCTTGTTCAAAAGCAGATTTGGATTCAGCAGTGAAGCGAAGCCTGTGATTCTACAATACATGAGGTGTGGGATGAGGAAGATCTGAAATTCAGCTCCTAGGTGATGCTGGTGCTGCAGGTTTGAGGACCACGTTTTGCAGAGCAAGACTTAAAAGGATTGCTTGCTAAGTTAGTGCTGGAGTTTCAAAAACCAATCATGGTCTCAGCTTTTCACTGACTGTTTCATAAAGGAATAATGAAAACAAATTATATAAACACTATCCAAATACCATAGTTATTTGAAAGTTGAATTCATGTAGGAATATTTTCTTTCCACCTACTCTGAATTCTTCCCAGCTCTCTTCCTTTTTCTTATTTTCATTCTGTATTGAAAAATGGAGGCTTAAGTGACACAAATGTTTCTTGATTCTATTAAATTTAAACACACATACTCTTTCAGCTCTGTGTATTTTACTTAATTACTGGCAGTAAAACTCAGTAAAGGGATTTAAGGCTTATGAATGTTCTACTTGGAGGAAATTGTAATTAAGGTAATTAGGGCCTTTGAGTTCCTGTATTTTAAGCAAATTAAGATTTTACGTGTTTTTTAAAGAGATGGTAACTCTTGGCTGCCCAATTATTTCCTCTGCACAGATGAGCTTGTGCATTCTGTGCATGTGGTTCAAATGGCACACATCCTACTTTGTTCTTTCAGGTAAATCATGGATTTACACTAAGAACTTTTTTCTTAATTGCCATATATGAACTGCTGGACAACTTGAAGTAAAAACTAAGAAATAATACATGTACTTTGGTACCAAAATTATTTTAAAAGCCATATTCTTCTTTAAAACATTTTAAGAGAGAATAACTGTCATTTACCTTTTATTGTAAAATCACTCAGTTCTTTATTAAAGCAATATGAGTTCATCACAAGATGTTTATGAAGTGCCAAATACGATAAAGAAAACTGATTCACACTACCTTGTAGTCATCACTGTTAATACTTTTGTCTTTTTTTGCAAGATTTTTTTTGCATGTATGTGAAAGGTAGAAATTTCCTAAGACATATACCCATGGATACAACCAAGTCACTTTACTTTTTTTTTTTTTTTTTTTTTTTTTTGAGACACAGTCTCACTATGTCACCCAGGCTGGAGTGCAGTGACACGATCTCAGCTTACTGCCACCTCTGCCTCCTGGGCTCAAGCAATCCTCGCACCTCAGCTTCCAGAATAGCTGGGACTATAGGTGTGCACTCCCACACCCCACTAATTTTAAACTTCTTTTTTGTAGAGACAAGGTCACATATATTGCCCAGGCTGGCACTTTACTTTCTAAACTTGAATTAGTTTCTATCTTGGTCTGACTTTCTCTTAATCATGGAAAATGAATTTTGGTAAATTAATCTTGTGATTTGTTAATGAAATGTTTTCCCATTTTTATTCCTGGGTGTGCTCGTCCTTCCTTTCCTGCCTTTTCACCAAGGCTTGCATCAAGTTTTGCCAGGAGTGGGAAAGTGATGGAGACCTCGTATCATCCTGACGCTCCTCCCCTGCATGTACTGTCCTTACTGATCTTCACTCCTCTGCATCTGCCCGCATGTCATCCGCTGCATGTCACACATTCATGAGGGCTCTGTTCATCTGTCCAGGCTCTCTGCATCTCTGTCCTGACTGTGAAGCTGTCTGCACTTCTTGCTCTCTCTCTAAGCCACTTCTGAACTCTTCTTGGAGTGTAAGGTATTTTGGATGGTCCCTTATACTGCTTTGGGCTCAAGGAGACATCTCGGGCCCTCTTTGCCCTGAATGTCTTCCTACCATGTCTCGTGTCCTGCTCATGTAAGTGTCTGGGATGGAGGAGCACCCCTGGCTGCTACGACTTCCTTGGGCTTTGCAGCTATCTTCTTGTTTCATTTTCCAAATTTGTCAGGGTGGCTTATGCATTATCTTTCGTTCCATTTCCCGAAGGTTATGGCATACGTACCTTTGTAGAGATCCACTCAACCAAAACTCAGCGTTTTCTTCTCTCTCCCCCTCACACCCTGCTGCTGATTCAGGGGGTCTTTTATTTGTCTAAGCAGATAATTGGCTCTGAAAGATTACATAGTCCTTTATGCTTATTTACGACAAACTTTTGCTCTGAGTCTTTTTTTTGGTCTCTGGTTTTTGATGCTTATAATTCAATATCTTTTTTTATTGTTTTTAATTTTTATTTTTTGAGACAGGGTCTGATTCTGTAGCCCAGGCTGGAGTGCAGTGGTGTGATCTTAGTTCACTGCCGCCTCCGCCTCCCAAGGTCAAGTGATCTTCCTGCCTCAGCCTCACAAGTAGCTGGGACTACAAGCGTGTGCTACCACGCCTGGCTAATTTTTGTATGTTTTTGTAGAGACGGAGTTTTGCCATGTCACCCAGGCTGGTCTCAAACTCCTGGACTCAAATGATTTGCCCACCTTAACCTCCCAAAGTCCTAGAATTACAGGTGTGAGCCACTGCATTCAGCCTATTCAGTGTCTTATAATGTAATAAAATTAAAGAAAAGTAAAGATTTTTGTCTCTTCCAAGAGTTCTAAAATTCTATTTGGAAACTCAAAATTTGAGCATTTATACTTCTTTTTCTTGAGAAACCTTCCTTTGAACCAGTGAATTCCACTTGAGCATTTGAATGAAGAAAAAGCTAAGAGCTAAAAATAAATTTTAAAATTATGAATTAATATTCAAATATTTAATAACATGTAATATATGTGACTTTTAAAAAATAGGATCCTAGACTGTGTTTGTAATCTGTCTCCCATTCTATATAGAGCCTTGTCTATATGCTAATACTGCTGTGCATAATCAGTGGTTCTTTGTAGTCAATATTTTATACCTAAGTTATTCAGTATTTTATTTGTGGACATTTATGATGTTTACTATCTTTTCACTATTAGATGCTATGATATAAATTGCATATATTTCTGCATTGATCCAATTCTTTCAACTAGATTCCTAGAAGTAATATTATGAAATTCATATGGAATTTCTATGAAATTAGTATTTCATAGAAGTAATATTACATTACAGAGGAAAAGTTCAATATTTCCAAATTATATTCTAGGAGATTTATACCAATTTACATTACTACTAGCAGTACATAAGATGCTCATTTCCTGAATGCTTATCAATTGCTAAAATCGTAAATCCCTTAAACCTTAATTCAGTGTAGGTGTGAGTCTATTTTGATTTGCATTTTGTCAGTAATGAGATTGAATATATATCTTTTTATGTCTGATTAATTTCTACTTTTTTTTCCAATAGCTTATTTATATTTTCACTTCCTTTTCCAGAAGGACTTGTCTTCATTTTGATTTGCCAGTATTCTCTATACAAAAATATTTACCACTATTGTATGTTTCAATGACCTTTTCTAGTTTCTTTATTATATACTTTCCTGCAAAGAAGTTTGTTGTTTTAGTCAAATTTACCTTTTTGTTTTATTTTTTATGTTTTGTAGTTTATGACTTCTTTACATAGCCTTTCAGGAGACTCTTTAATTACCCTATGAACATAGACTTTAAAAATAGCAAACCACTGTACAAAGTATATTTGATATATTATGAAACTAGGGTACATTTTAAATGTGTTTATAATAGCTTAATATGTATTAATACATATAATTTGAGCATATTACTTGTAACATCAATATTTTTATGCCAAGTCTACAAGGCTACAATTAAGAAACCATCTCATGATTAATAATTCACAGTGAGGAAGTTGCAGTGGTCTGTAAGATGACTGCAACCTCTCCATAAGTTGAGTGAGCTGGATGTTAGTAGGAGGCTGTCTATGATCATATGAGCTGTGGTGTCTTGTGTCCTTTGTGGAGCCTAATCCTCAGAGGCCTGGCAGTCAGTTATTTCTGTGAATTTGGAAGGCCACAGGCTACTCAACAGTGATGAACTCCGCATTAAATAGTTGTACTCTAATGCAGGCAGCTGTTATTCCGCTCTGGCTAATGATTATCAAGCAGGAATGTGGGCCATGCCATCTGATTATTACAGGAAAAATAAGAAATTTGGGTTTTCATATTAAAATTTTTCTAGAGAAAATATTTGGTGCTGATAAAACAAAATTGAGTTCTGTAGTTCTTAAACATATATAGTGGAAATGTTTATATACCAGGACAATGAACTGAGTTTTCCAGAGAATAGCTAATTTCTTCTTTTACTCCACTCCCTTGGGTGTATGTGTGTGCAGGTATGTGTGTGCTGCATACGTGAATACCTATGTGTATGAACCTAATGATCAGCTCTGTTATTGTTTTTGAGACAGGCAAGGTGAAGTTAAAAATTTTTTTTATAGATATGGAGCCTTACAGTGTTGCTCAGTCTGGAGTGCAGTGGCTGTTCACAGGCCTGATCATGGAGCGCTGCAGCCTCGAACTCTTGGGCTCAAGTGATCCTCCCGTCTCGGCCTCTGAGTAGCTGGGACTACAGGCATGTACCCAGCTTGATTAGCTCTGATGCTGAGCGAAACCCAAGCTCCTCACAGGTTATTTACTGGCTTTTTATTTTCCCCTTCTGCCACACTTTTTTTTTTTTTATTAAAAATACATTGTTCTTGAGGGTACTATGAATAAAAATGAAGAGTTTTTAAAGAGGAAAAAATGGGGTTTCTGCAGTATCAAGTTCTGGATGCCTGAAGATGAAATTGGAGGCTTAGTGATGATGAAGTAACTGCAAGAGTGTGTCTGTTGACAAGAGTTGTCTGCAGGTGTGTCCTCCCTGCCACATCACATCAGGAGGCATGTGATGCAGTTTGTTTCATTATTGGTGATTCTAGTTTTGATCACTTGGTTAATTTAAGTTTGGCCAAATCGCTCCATTTATAAAGGCAACTTTTCTCATTTGTAATTAATATGTAATCTCTTGAGTGATATATTTTTTCCCAATAAACTTTCACCAAATGGTGTTTGGATGGTGATGATCTCTGCCTAACTTATTATATTAGTTATGGCAAAATGGTGATCTATGTGGCCACAATCATTCAAGTGTGGATTATAGACTATTTTATAAGACAACTAGCCTGGACTCTAAACATCTCAGTGTCAAGAAAGCAAAAAATAGTGGAGAAAATTAAACAAGACTAAACAAACCAAATGCAATGCATGGCTCTTGATAGGTTTCTAAAGATACATGGGAAAAACATAATATTTTTTGGAAGAAATGAAGAAATAGCAATATAGACAACATATTTGTGATACTTTTTTAAATCCATGTTAAATGTCTGAAATCTGGCAATGGTATTGTGGTTATATAAAATAGTCTTCTTATTTTTAGAAAGCACATGCTGAAGAATATAGGGTGACATATTGTGATTTCTGCAATTTACTTTCAAATAGTTCACCAAAATAATTATGTGTGTGCATTTCTTCATCTCTACCTCTAGGTCTGTGTGTATATAGATATAGACAAATGTAGATGTTGACATATACAGAGGGAGAGAATGCAGGGGAAATTATTTTTAAAATAATGTTAGTATTGATATGACTTAGTGACTTACACCAGGTAAGGTGTTTATAAAGTGTTTACAATACTGGTGTCCTTCAGTCTCTTTCAGAATTTGGAGTTTGTAAAGTTTACTTTTCCCAGCATATTGAAAATCAGATACTCTTCTGTCTTCTTGTCAATTTGCCAGTATTTAAAAAAAAAATCTATAAAAATGTAACTAATTAGAGCCTTCTTGTCTGTCTTATATTTTAATATCTTTTCCTTAATCTATGCTTGATCTTTCCCTTTTCACTTTGAAGGTCCCTATTTCTAATAGATGAAAACAGAAAGTAAATAAAAAGCCCATAGTCTTCCTATCTCTCATCTACTATTACATTATATCTTAGTAAGTGAACTTAATTTTTAAAATTAAATTTGCCTTAAAAATAACTTTTCATAAATGTTAGGAAACTTTAATCTTCACATTTCTTTTGATATTACTTTTTCCCTGAATATATCCTTTTTTACATGTTGTTTAAAATGTTTGACTTAATCGGAGAACTTCGTATGCAACCATGTTGAATTCTCTAGAGTATCACTCATCTTTTCCCCTTTGGGATTATGTAAAGATGTTTTTATTTTGTAAATATCCCTATAATTTATATTCTAATTTAGAAACTTTAGCTGCAAACACAAGCCTGTTTCTTCTGAAAATTATGTTCTTAAAGTATAGGATTATACTTCTAGGATCACAGTTTCTATATGCTATTCTAAAACAAACCATGATAACATTTAATTTTCATATTAACAGTTCTTCCTTGTATTCAAGTATTGAGTGACTCCTTTTGTTTTTGCTATTTATCTGAAAGATAAATGGCCAATACAATCAGCTAAGGTTTATTGGACATAGTGAACTTTTTATCCTTGCATTCCCTAAACCTGCGCATATGTCTGTATGTTTATATATATGCTCTTCCTTGGACTTGGAAATCTTGTTCCAAGAGGCAAACTCCTGTATTCTCTTCAAGACCCAAGTCCTGTTACTGCCTGTTTTTTAGCTCTTCCAGGATAAATTACATCTCCTCCTTGTCTACCCCAAAGCACTTAATAGTATGCACATAAAATACAACTTTAAAACTACATTTTGGAGAGCTCTTACTGAACGAATCTAGAATAATCCAAGTATTATATGAAGACAGTAACAGATTACAGCCCATTGAATAAAATTCATGAGTACCTTTCCCTTATCCCTCATTTGTCTGTCTACTTGTTTGTTTATATCAAACAAATGCGGGAGAAGGGAAAGGCCTTCCCAACACCAGCATGCCCACTAATAAATGGAAAGGAAAGGATGGAGTTAAAAAATTCCTTTGACAACTTGACGATAATAGTTCATTTAGGCAAGAATCAGCAGTGGATGCCAAAACCAGTGTCTGAAAGTTTGAATAGCAGGATATTTATATAGTTTTACTATGTCTCCTCTCAAAATACTTAAAAAATAGCAACTTTATGGCATAGAAACCTAGCAGACACCATGTTAACCAAGCAATCAAAGTTAGCATTACCAGTAATGCAGCCAAAATGCATTGTGTGCCTCTTAACATGATGCACAGAAAAATACAACCTCACTTCATACATTATCCCTCAAATATACAACCAATCATGAGGAAACATCAGACAAACCCACTCAGACATGTTGTAAATAACTGACCTGTTCTCTTAAAAACTGTTAAGCTCATGAAAGAGCTTCAGATTAAAGGAGACTTGGAGACCTGATTTTCAAACCTATCATATTAGGTTAGATTTCAAACCTAATATGATTTATAATCCTAAAAGGGATTCTAATCTAGGAGAACAATAAAGAACTATAAAGGACATTGTTGACATAATTATGGAGTGAGGATTAAAAAATAGTATATAAAATATGGTTGATGTAAAGCAATGTCTTTGTTTTTGGAAATACTTTTTACCGAAAAATTTAGAGATAAGAGGACAGAATATCTGCAAATTATACTTAAATGACTCAGAAAAATCATATGTATCAATTTGTATGCACACATATGTTACATATGATGTACCTACATGTCTATATACATATCTGGCTACATACATATACACATATAGATATCTGGCTACACATGTATACACATATAGTTTTGACACTTTTTGAGAGTGTACAGTACCATTTACAGTTTTCCATGAATGTAGATACAGGTTGTTTTTGGCTTCCAAGAATTGGAGAAGATAGAAGAGAATCATGGTCAGTAAGCAGTGACAAATTCCTCTCCAAAACTGTTCATTCCTTTCCTCTGGCTTTCATGCATTTGTAAAGTCTAGTTTTGATCATTTGAGTGGTATACTCAGGCTTTCTAATTACATAGGTATGCTTGCCGTGTGACTTCAAAGGCCCCTTAGCCAGGACAGGATCTATCTTCAAAGACAGTGAGGAGAGTGGCCCATTTGCAGGAAATTGCATGGTTTGGGGGTGATTGTTGTTTTCTTTGAACTTGTCAAGTGAAGATCCCTCTTTAAAAAGTGCTGGCCTTTTGCTGAATGCCCAAACAGTAAAAGACTTTCCATGTATAATTCTGAATTTAACCTCTGCCAGAGGAAACTTGTAACTCAGTTTCCCCCATTATCCTTTTAGATGGATCAGCAGTTTTACTCTGAAGCGTTTTTGTGGGTAGCATCTTAATTTTGTTGGCTGATAGTTCTAGTTGTGTTAGAAAAGATTAGCATAGTATTTTTAGTGACTATCAAAAGGAACTTTGATTATTTTGTTGTAGCTAAAAACAGAGGTAAGGAGCAGTGAGGGAATTATGAGAGTATGGCCTAATTTGAAAGAAACTTCTCGCAATTTAAATCATGATATAATGCATTTCTTCCCCTAGGTGCTGTACCTATGTTGTTTAATGAGGAAATAAAGAGCCAGGATTTTGGAGTTAAAGGCCAGAACTACATTCACATTTGTCACAAACTGTGATCTTGTAAAGATTGTTAAAAACTCTATGATCTGTTTATTCACTTTGACAAATGGAAATTATATATAAGAAGCTTTAGTTTCAAAAAGTATGAAAGCATGTAGACTGCAATCTGTCCGGTAGCATGTTCCCCAGAGTTATATTTTTTTTTCTTTTTTACCCTCATTTTGACTTTCCTGTTTTTTATTTCTTCTTATTCATTATAGACAGAACCTTCTTAGAATAAAGATAGTTAAGCAAGTAGATTTCAAACTGGGTCTCAGGTATAAATTGCTGTGAAGTTAGCAAATCAATAGAGCATGTCAAAATAACCTGCTTATGAATGCTAAATGCAGACCATTGGTTTAAAAAATTGAGTTTTAAATTCTGTGTAAGTCTGGAGATTTAGTAGTGAATCCTTCTGATTTTTGCTAACATGTGACTTTTACCATCAGTGACCTACATTGTAGAAAATAAAAGTCACTTTTTTTGCATCATAGTGTAGTATTCCATAATAACATTTGTCAATTTTAGTTGTCTGTTAGTGTGCTTTTTATTAAGGCAATTTAAAAAATCATCTTTGTTGGAGAAACCTTTCTCTAGAATAGTGTAGCTAACAAAAGCATCCATTCTCAATTTTAAAACACAGTGTTAAAACCCATGGGAGTTTCCACATTTAAAACACATGTAGTCTTTAATCTACTTAGTTATTACACTGATTCTTCTTGAGGGCTGTGTTTATGACACCAAAAAGTCATCTAGTTTATTTCCATTTATTGTTTTAATATTAAGACAATGATATAAGCAGGAGTGACCGACTAGTTTCTATTCTAGGAAGCAGGTGGTATATGAGGGATAATTGAATACCTTAAGCACAATGAGAATTATATGTTAAATAGAGTCCCTCTTACCCCTTTATAAAAACAATTTAGTTTTGGATAGGCAGGAGGGAAAGATTTTTCTACAGGCAGTTGGATAGGTCAGACACTATGGCACTTACGCTCCATTTCTTAGGAAGTATGCAAAACTGTTTTTAAATTGTGTTAGTATCAGAAGTACTTTATGGAACAAAAATCTGGCTCTGTTTGTGAGCAGTTTGTTTTCTTCTTTTTAAATAATTGGATTATCTCCTTGTGTAAACATGGAACCATGTGAGGGTGGTGGTTTTGCAATCTTCATAAATGTATATATTTAGATCTGCTCATGTTGAGGTTACTATTAGCACCAGCAGCCTGTCAACATTTCCACAGGGTCTTTTAAGTATGTTGTGAAAGCTCCAGCCAACACTTGGCGTAAGTAATCTGTACTTCACAGCAGTTTCAAGCTAAGGCTGATAGGATCGCACGCATGCTTTTTAAAAATTATTATACTTTTAAGTTCTGGGTTGCATGTGCAGAACGTGCAGGTTTGTTAGATAGGTATACATGTGCCATGGTGGTTTGCTGCACCTGTCAGCCGTCATCTAGGTTTTAAGCCCTGAGTGCATTAGGTATTTCTCCTAATGCTATGCCACCCCTTGCCCCACAGTACCCAGACAGCCCCAGTATGTGATGTTCTGCTCCCTGTATCCATGTGTTCTCCTTGTTCAAAACACACATACTAACTTTTAGCATACTTTTCTTTTGGCATGAGAAGAATTTTATGGAGTACATTTATTTTTTTCTCTCATTGATTCAAGCAGGTCGCTTATTTTATAGAATTTAGGATATGATTCTTTCCTTGTTTCAAAAACATCATCTCTTTCTGGAAAAATAAGCAACATTCAACCATCTTATGTTTTGCTTCGACTTCATCAACTAATTAATGTTATTGGTGTTAGCAGTTGTGCAAACTGAGGAGCTCATGATTCTGGTGGCATATTTTCCCACTTAAAGAGTTTAGTTTTCTGATGCATGTGTTGTGATCCTTAATCATACACTTTTTTTTTTATTACCTGTCAGAATTAATGTCTGGTGTAGGGATACGCATTAAGATTTTTGTGTCAAAACAGTTTCTAGTGGGGAAGAAGAGGAATAATTTTTATAGGACTTGGTTTCCCAAAGTGTTAATTATGGGAAGGGCTTCTTCATTGAGGGAACTGTTTGAGCTAAATTGAGATCTCACGATTTTAATTTCTTATCGGGGCCTATAGATCACTACTTTTTTTTTTCCCTTGTGTTTTGTCTTTTTACTTGATTTGGCATATTCATGACTGTTTCTGAAAATGTTCCCTGGCCTGGAGAATTTCTAAATCCCACTTATTTCAACTGAATCCCATTCTACTTGAGCTTCTCACTCTGACTGGCTCTCAGTTGGCCAGGGCATAGAACTGGCTTGGCAAAGTGCTAAATTTAGCTTTCCTTGAGCCTCTCTCTGTGGTGCTAAGCCCATGATTTTTAAAGACTCAAACAAAAAATACAAAACTCTCAAAAGTACCTTGCATTGCTATTGATGTGCATCAGCAGCTCCTTTGGAATGTCTCTGACTCTGCCCCCAGATGCACAAGCCACATGTACTGCTTATGTTTTGGGTGAGAAATGTTGAAAGGGACTCTGCTTTGTTTCAAAGTAAAATGTATTGAACCAAAGGTATTTTTCCTCTGATGACCACCGCGATTCTTTGCTTGGAGGTGTATCCTTTCAGTCTCCTCCAGTTTGGCAGATTATCTTGAATGTTAATGATGTCTGTAAATTGTGAGAAGGAGAATGTGTTTATCATGTTCTGGACAGGTCCATTATTCCCTCAAACAGAACCACCTAAGACTCCACATGTTCTTTGCACGATATCTCAGTTCATCGTCTTTCCTTGACCCATAATTATTAAGTATGCTGAGCTGCCCTGTGGCATCTTAGTTAAATCAGACGTTGAAGCATTCATGACACATACCTCATAGATCCTTTCTGTTTCTTTATGCTGTGTCAAATATGTATCTTTTTCCAGTGACCTACGCTACCACCATAGTTAATCCAGGTGTGAATGTCCTTCTGAGATGCCAATATGTGAGAATTACAGCTCAATCAGTGCTGGCGCTGGAGAGGGTTTATAGTTCTGGTAATTTTCTTCTTCTTTTTTTTTTTTTTGGAAGATAATAGCACTTCATGTGTTAAAAATAGATCTGTAACTCTTAACTCTCTCTGCCAATATTTTAAAATTTCTAGGTTTGGTTAGGTGCAGTGGCTCATGTCCGTAATTTCAGCACTTTGGGAGGCTGAGGCAGGTGGATCATTGAGGCCAGGAGTTCAAGACCAGCCTGGCCAACATGACAAAATTTCATCTCTACTAAAAATGCAAAAATTAGCTGGGTGTGGTGGCACAAGCCTATAGTCCAAACTACTCACGAGGCTGAGGCACAAGAATCACTTGAACCCTGGAGGTGGAGGTTGCAGTGAGGCAAGATTGTGCCACGGCACTCCAACCTGGGTGACACAGTGAGACTTTGTCTCAAACAAACAAAAACTCCTAGTTTTTCTTAGTTTTGAGTCATTGTACAGTGAAATATGTATTTCAATAGGAGAAGCCAAATGATCCGATTAAAGAACTTTAATCCTGATGTCATTAAAAATACTCATTTGTAGGGACTCCATGTTTGGGCCCCCTTCCATGGACACTCCCCTCTCTCTCTCCTGGGTTTCCCCCTCTGGAGTTCCCTTCCACACTCTGTCATGGAAGCCTGTCTTCCCCTCCTAAACTCCATCTCTCTCTATTCCCTTCCACTCCGTGTGGAAGCTGCTTTCCTCTCCTGGATTCCATCATTCTGGATTCTCTCACTCAGT
>CAUYQU010012065.1:0-46969 GCA_963574635.1 Cheracebus regulus
TCACATAGTCTCATATTTCTTGAAGACTTTGTTCATTCCTTGTTACCCTTTTTTCTCTAATCTTGCCTTCTCGTTTTATTTCATTGAGTTGATCTTCGACCTCTGATATCCTTTCTTCTGCTTGGTCAATTCAGCTGTTGAAACTTGTGTATACTTCATGAAGTTCTCGTGTTGTGTTTTTCAGCTCCGTGAATTCACTTATATTCCTCTCTAAGTTGTTTATTTTCGTTAGCATTTCGTCAAATCTTTTTCCAACGTCTTAGTTTCTTTGCATTGGGTAAGAACATGTTCTTTCAGCTTCTTTCAGAAGGTGGGTAAGAAGTTTCTTATTACCCACCTTCTGAAGCCTGATTCTGTCAATTCTTCGCACTCATTCTGCATCCAGCCTTGTTCCCTTGCTGGTGAGGAGTTGTGATCCCTTGTAGGAGGAGAGGCATTCTGGTTTTGGGTGTGTTCATCCTTTTTTTTGCTGGTTTCTTCCCATCTTTGTGGATTTATCCACCTGTCATCTTTGTAGTTGTTGATTTTCAGATTGGGTCTCTGAGTGGACATCCAGTTTGTTGATGATGAAGTTATTTCTTTCTATTTCTTACTTTTCCTTCTACCAGTCAGGCCCCTCTACTGTAGGACTGCTGAGGTCCACTCCAGGCCCTGCAGCTGCTGCAGAACAGCACGGGTTGCTGCCAGTTTCTTCTTCTGCTATCTTTGTCCCATAAGGATACCCACCAGATGTCAGCCTGAGCTCTTCTTTATGAGGTGACTCTTTGGGTATACGGGGGTCAGGGAGCTGCTTGAGGAGACAATCTGTCCTTTATAGGAGCTCACATGCTGAGCTGTGAGCTCTGTTGTTCATTCAGAGCTGCTGGGCAGGTACGTTTAAGTCTGCTACAGCAGAACTCAAAAACGCCTTTTTTTTCCCCCAGGTGCTCTGTCCCAGGGATTTAGGGCTTTGTTTATGAGTTTCCATTGTCCTGCTGCCTTTTTTCAGGGCTGCCCTGCCCTGCCAGGAGGCAGCCTAGTCACTGTCTGCCTACAGAAGCTTCGGTGAGCAGCTGTGGGCTCCACCCAGCTGCCGTGTGAACTTCCCTGCAGTCCTGTTTATACAGATATAGTTAGAACTGCCTCGGCAATGGTGGCCCACCTCTATAATGACAGACTATCTCTGTAATGACGGGCTGCCTCAGCAATGGCGGGCTGCCTCAGCAATGGCGGACTACCTCTGTAGTGGTGGACTGCCTCGGTAATGGTGGACACCCCTCTCCCACAGAGCTGGACCATCCCGGGTTCAGCTGTGCTTGCTGTGAAACTCTCAATCCAGAGCGTTTCATATTGCTCTTTTTTTGTGGGGATGGGACCAGCCAAGCTTGATCACCTGGCTCCCTGCCTCAGAGTGAACAGTTGACTGTCTCCCAGATGTTCTAGTCGCCTGTTGAAAAGGCACTGGGATCTGTACGATTTCCCGTGCAGCAAGCCACTGTGTCTGAGCCAGCTGAAACAGCCATGCTGAGAATCATGGTGCTTTTTTGCCCAGACTCTCCTGGCCTGGCTCCCAGTTTGAGTCCCCTTTTCTATCAGTTGAATGGGCAACTCTGTCTTCCTGGAGCTCCAGTCGCCAGCTAAAACAGTGCCCGGACCCGTGTATTTTGTATGGAGAACTGCCACGCCAGGGCACGGGCCAAGATGGCCACGCAGGCCGAAACAGCTGTGCTCGGGCGCCGGCCAAAACAGCCATGCAGGCCAAAACAGCTCCGCCGGGGCACCGGCCAAAACAGCTGCACAGGCTGAAACAGCCACACTGGCGACCCGTGGGGCTCCTTTGCCTGGGAATCTCCTGGTCTGTGGGCAATAAAAATCCATATGGAAATGTGGCATCCACTCACCCTCCATGCTTTTGCTGGGAGCTGCAATCCTGAGGTGCTCCTAATCGACCATCTTGGATCCGTCTCACCTTTTTTCTTTAACAATTTAACAGGTTCTCGCTGATAACAACAGGTCAATATTACTGCTAGTTTCAAATCATGGATTACGTCCCACTTCATCTCAGCATCAACTGGGTGAGTTAACAGTCTCAAAACAACAACACACAAATAATTCTTATCTCTAACTTATGGAGGTTGGAAAACACTTGAGAATCATGTGACTAAGCATAATGCAAGAGCCAAAACTAAATCTTAGAAGAGAAAAAAAACACGTAGCATATATACATGAAAACATAATGAAATATGTTATATGTAACATATTTCTCAAAATGACAACACACAAATAATTCTTATCTCTAACTTGTGGAGGTTGGAAAACACTTGAAAATCACTTGTTAGATGCTTCAGTATTGGGACTCTTTCTGTCAAGAAATAAACCAGGTGCTGGTAATATTCCACCATGAATCATGGCTCATGAGCTAAATAGATAAATTGAATATGCCTTACCAGAAACAATAAAGCCCTTCTTAACCAATGTGGAAAATCCTTATTTAGCATCTACTGGAAACACCCCCCATTAATAATGGAGGTTTTTCATAAAACGTTTAAAGTCTGCTAAAGAGAAATTCCATTGTTGATACTAGCTATAACATGGTATCGATAACTTTCTCAAATTCAGAAGCAATTATGTGACTTGGGCTGAGATAATCAAGAAAGGCATGTAGAAAAAAGTAGTATTTAAGTTAATCTTAAATTATGAGCTGCTTTTGATATCTATAACTATGTAAAAAGCAAATGTATAATCATGTGAATTGGTTTTTGTTTTTGGTTTTTGGAGTTTTTGTTGTTTTGAGACAGAGTCTCGCTCTGTCACCCAAGCTGGAGTGCAGTGGCATGATCTCACCTCACTTCAGCATCAACTTCCTGGGTTCAAGTGATCCTCCCATCTCAGCCTCCTGAGTAGCTGGGATTACAGGTGTGAGCTGCCATCCAGGCCTCATGTAAACTGTTCTAAGTAAAAATACAAAGAACAAAGCCAGGTGCAGTGGCTCAGTACTATAATCCCAGCACTTTGGGAGGATAAGGCAGGAGGATCACTTGAGGCCAGGAGTTTGAGACCAGCGTGGGCTACACAGGAAAACACCATCTCTACAAAAAAATTAAAAATTAGCGGAGCCTGGTAATGCACACCTGTAATCCCAGCTACTTGGTAGTCTGAGGGGTGGATTGCTTGAGTCCAGGAGTTTGGGGTTATGGTGAGCTCTGATCACACCACTGCACTCCATCCTGTGCAACAGAGTGAGACCTTGTCTTAAGAAAAATACAAAGAGCAAGGCATAATCAGGTTGGCTGAAATACAGAGTGAACATGAGAAATAGGCAATAGATAAAGCTATTCAAAAACATGCTTGCCCTGCCTTAAGATTAAGAATTATTGAATCAAGAAGAGCTGCCCAATGAGTGTGGCACAAATAAGTTATATGTGTTCTTCACAACTGAAATAAATTAAGGCTACTTTTGTTCAGACAGCTTACCTTTGGGATTTGAGCTCCATCTTTGCTCCAAAGATGTGACCTAGAAAAGGTTATTTAACTTCTAACCCTTAGTTTCATCTCTGTGAAATATGGATAATAATATTTCTTAGGTCACAGGGATTTTTATGATTTTGAATTAATTCAGGTAAAGCACTTAGCATCACCCTGGTCATACATTCATGTTTCTCTAACTATTGCCATTTGTGCTTGTTCAGAAGAAAAATATTGAGGAGCTAGTTGTGTCTCAAGGTGAAACTATTCAACCAGACTTGGAAATTAGAAACTAGAAACTAAGTCAATGTGCAGTGGGATCTATCTGCATGGAAATGACACCTGAAATCAAAGGAAGGAGGTACAAAGATATATAAATGATGATTTCACAACAAGAATTTATGTTTCTGTTACTAAAACACTCAGAGATAAATTAATTTGTAATAAGATTTAAAGATATATAAACCTGGAACTAAAGCAGAGGTTTCTATGAATACTCCCAAGTATTGACTTGGTTTATAACTTTGGCCATATTAAAGTCTTTCCCTCTCCTCCCTACAGTCAGGAAAATATTCAGCCTGCTCTTCTTCGACTCAACTTTTTAATTAGTCCTCACAAAGCTTTGTATTTCAAGTTGTGACACATTTAACCTTCTGACCTTCTTCTCCATCTACTTAGACAATCTAGTCATGCCCAGATGTGGTGGCTCACAGTTGTAACCCAACACTTTGAGAGACCAAGGCAAGAAAATTGCTTGAGGTCAGGAGTTTGAGACCAGCCTGGGCAATAAATCGAGACCCTGTCTCTACAAAAAAATTCTTTTAAAATGAGCTGCTTGTGGTGGTGGTGGCTATAGTCTCAGCTACTCGGGAGGCTGAGGTGGGAGGATCACTTTGGTCCGGGAGTTCGAGGGTACAGTGAGCTATGACTGCACCACTGCACTCCATCTGAAGTGACAGAGCAAGATTCTGTCTAAAAACAAGCAAAAAAATAAACAATTGAGTCTTTCTCTGATGTTTGGAATGAGCAAGATCTGGCATTTACCTCCATACCCAACTGTATTTCCTTTGGCACTAAACTTTGGCTTGTTCCAGTATTGATCTTGGTTTCCCCTAGATCTTCCAAAATTGAAGCTTTTGTCTGCGTTGAATTATGGGCCCCATGCTGAAAAGGCTAAAGCCAAAATGTACAATGTGATATTAGGAAGACAGCTACTTCTTTACCAAATAGATTCCCTCATCTTCATTGGCCCTTGGCCAAACAGTATTTCACAGCCTCTCTTTCAGTTAGGTGCAATCCCTGGACATATTCTACACAATAGTTAACGAACAGAAGTGATGTGTACCACTTCCAAGACTGGCTCACAGATTTCTCCAATGAATTTCCTCCATGTTTCTCTCCCTTTCTATACTGCCTGGGATAGAAATAAAGCCTACCACTTCTCCACAGGGAAACCTTGAACGCCATGCATTGAAGATGAGTTCTGAAAAGACGGCTTGGAAACAATGAACAGAGTGAAGAGACGTTTAAATCACAGATGACTGTGAGAAAATACTGGCAAACCATACATCTGATAAGGAGCTAATATCCAAAATGCATAAGGAACTCAATTCAATAGCAGTAAAACAAAAAACATGAGTAAAAACTGGACAAATGACCAGAACAGACATTCCTACAAAGAGGACATATGAATGGCTGGCAGATTTATGAAAAAATGCTCAACATCTCTAATCATCAGGGAAATGCAAATTAAAACCATAATGAGACATCACCTCACACCTGTTAGAATGACTATTATCAAAAAGATGAAAGATAAGTGTTGGCAATGATGTAGAGGAAAGGGAACTGCTGTACATTGTTGGTAACAATGTAAATTAGTATAGCATTTTGGAAAACAGTATAAAGATTCTCCAAAAAGCTAAAAGCACAATTACCATATGACTCAGCAATCCGAGTTTTAGGTATCTATCCCTTAGTGGATGAATAGATGCAGAAAATGTGGCCATAGATACACAATGGAACACTAGATAGCCTTTCAAATAAAAGGCAAATTCTGTCATTTCCAACAACATGGATGAACCTGGAGGACATTATACTCAGTGAAATAAGCCAGGCACAGAAAGACAAATACTGCATGTTCTCACTTACATGTGGAATCTAAAAATATTGAACTCACTGAAGCAGAGAGTAGAATGGTGGTTACTAGGGGCTGGGTATAACCCAACAGTGAGATGTTGGTCAAAGGGTACGAACTTTCAGTTAGGAAAAGTAAGTTTCACTGATCTAGTGCACAGCATGGAGACCTTTCAAAATTGCTAAAAGAATAGCTGATTGATATGTTAATTACCTTGAATTAATCTTTCTCCAATGTATACATATATCAGAACATCATCTTGTACCCCGTAAATATATACTGTTATAGGTTGTCAATTTTTTTAAAAAAGATTGCTTGGAGCAGAGAACTCCTTCCATCCAATCCTGATATCTAGGTACCACATCTTAGATTGCTAGCAAGAAGACAACTTCAATTAGGCCGGAATATTATCCATTTTTATTTTATTGATTACAGCAGTTTGGCATCCTCAAACTAATTTGGCAATTTTAACTATCCTGACCCAACAGGAGAATTCCAAAAAATGCTGGCCACCTAGGAGGGCCATCCACATTAACAAAGCCTCCTCTATTCTGCAGGATATATTGGAAATAACACTAGAAGACTCCAAGAAGACACAGGTGAAGTATCAAATCTATTTCTTACAAAGGCATGGTCTACATTTGCATAAAGCTTCAAATCCTTTTATCTCTCATGTCCCTGGTCCACAGTAAATCCATATTAGGAAATTTTGATTTAAGATGTCATTCTTTCACTTTTTAAGTATTTACACATATTGGGACTAGTAAAACCCTGGTAAATATTCTGAGATGCTCCCCACAAAGTTTATGGGAAATGAACATATATCTACACATATTCCTCATATGTATAGATATATGAATATATATGAATATATCTATATATGAGGAATATATGTAGATATATGTGTGTGTATATATACACATATATACATATGTGAATATATATTCACATATGTATATATAAACAAAATACATGCACTTACCATTGTACACATATCACTTATATATGTATATGTACACAATATATATTAGGTGTAACATATACATACATAACATGTATATATACACACAATATAAACATGTATACATATACACAACATACATTATGTACAATGTATATATATTGTGTATGTATACATTGTGCATAATGTATGTTGTGTATATGTATATATGTATAATCACATACAAATACATATATACATAATATATACACATATACAGAATATTTGTATATATTGCAATATGTAATATATAGTATATATGTATATACATATTATACATAAAAGAATATATGTATATTTGTAAGTGAATGTATATTTTAAATATATATATTCAAAACTGCAGTAAGGATATTGTCTAGGTCTCTGCATTTCAATGAAATCAAAACACAACAGAAAAAGGTTCAGAGAACGGGATGATTAAAAAGTCCAGGGCCGCACTGTATGCAGACAACCTTAGAGGATTAGTATGATTCCATCTGCAAACACTGAAGTTGACAGGGGTATGATTGAAGTCTATAAAACTCATAAAAGGTAGGGCTGTGATGAACACAAACATGTTCACCAAATCCCAGTTTACCATGACAACAGTCTTTCCCTTATATCTTGAAAGAGCAAAATTTAGAACAAACAGAGAAAGGATAAGTTAACAAAACAGAGCAGGTAGCAATAGCCCGATTGCCAGAAATCATAACCTTGAAAACGAGAGACAGACCGCAAATATAAATAACTTCAACTAAGTACTAGACAAATCCACGCATGACAGTTCCATTAAGGGAATAAAATGATGCCTAAAAATTTAAAGAGGCTAAAAGTGATTGACCAAAAATGAATGACTTAGAATTAGGATTCTTTCTAGATTTAGAGTCTTCGTAACAACAGCATTGCACACAGATCCTCACCAGCTGTGCAGCTTTGGAAATTGCCCCTGCATTGCCTCTTCTGGTTTGCTGAAAATATTGTTTCTGGTAAATTTATTTCATGTCAGCCAAAGTGCTGTTTTTATGGAATTGCCCATGGAGAGAAGCCCTTCATAGATTCTGAGCAACATGGAGAAGCCCTGGTACAACACTAAATTTAGATAGAATTGAGCCATACACTAAAACTCTTAAATGATCTCACTTTTCAAATCTCCTCCAGGCGTGAAATAGACCCACTAGTATAAGATGTAGTATGGGCATTTTCAAAGGGAATAGGAGATATTCTGTTCTTCCAAGAGCAGGCATATGAATCACAATGAAGTCATTGATTAAATCCCTGGATGCTTGCAGATTAAATTTAGTTACTTTTTTAAACCTTGCCTTCTGGATGATTGCACTCTAAAGCAAGTAGCATGGCTTCTGGTTACTGCAAGCCCACAACTTTCTGCTTTTCTAGGAACTGTTTCAATTTGAAAAGGGCACTTAGTCTTTGGAAACAATCCCATTTTGAAATAGCAATGATCGTACTCAACTGATTAAAAATTAATATGTACCGTGCTTGAATGCTACACCACATTTCTCAAAAAAAAAAAAATGCTGAACCTCTAGGATTTTTCTCTCCAGTATTCCTTACCACACAAAATATGTGTTTAGCATTAATTCCTAAATTCTAGATCATGACCAACTTCTGTCTAATCAATACATAGATGTTTGTTAAATATTTACTGGTTTTCTTTGGACTTAAAAGGAAAAACACATTTTGCAGTTACTTTTCCCTAAGATAGTGGGTAAAGACTGCCCAGCTGGAAATGTACTGCCTGGAAGTAGCTTCTGATGCATGTCTGCATTTCTGTATGGTACTCAAATTCAGGGCACCAGTATCTTTAGTGGGTTTGGTACTCTACCAGGTTATTGCTACCTTCTTCCTTCTGTAGGCACTTTCTAATAAAAGCATGCAATTAAGTACTCCTTGTGATTTACCAGTTAAAAACTTGGCAAATCCCTGCACCAAACATATTATAGTCTTTTAATTGTGGAGGTATAAATAGACATCTTCCTAGTAAAATGTTCTATAATCACCTAAAGGACAACGCTTTATAGCCATTATCATATCAACCTTATACCTAACCCTAAATCCCCTACCTGGACTGACAGTTTAACTAGGCCCACAAGGAACAGAGTAATGTAGTTCCCAGAGAACTGACAAAAGGAGGAAAGATTTTAAATAACCCATGCACAAAAATTCTACTACATAAAGTTCGTAGTCTTGTTGTTTGAAAGATTGAGGCAATAGTCATTTTGTCCCATAAATACAATATTTGTAAGGAATGGAAAATTATTGAGGAATCAATAGTATAGAGGTCATTTTTTCCAATAGCTAAGTAGAATCCAGACAGAAGGAGTAATTCAAAATACAGGAAACTCCCTCACAGGACACTTACCATTTGTTGTATCTTCATGTACGCTTGAAAATCAGCCACTCATAATGCATGCTCCAAAACGGCATCAGGAAAGATGAAACACAAGCGAGCATTGGTCTTTTAAGTGCAATACAAGAGCCAAGAGCTAAGGCAGCGTGGCCAAGATCATAGGCTCTTACTATGACAACATGTAATTCAGAGGCCTCCTGTGAAGAAAGATGTTATAGGCAACTGTTGGAAATTTAATTGGTGTCTGGGACTTTATCAGTGACAGCTCATTATTCATGTTACCCAGAGAAGAAGAGGAAAAACATACTAACCAGCATCCTTTCAAAAGCAAGTCTCAAAGACTCAACTGCAGCTTACATGCAAAGAGCATTTTTTAGTGGTGATACCAGACATATTAAAACAAACCCAGGCCAGGCATGGTGGCTCACACCTGTAATCCTAGCACTTTGGGAGGCTGAGGTTGGCAGATCATCTGAGGTCAGGAGTTTGAGACCAGCCTGGCCAACATGGTGAAACCTGTCTCTCCTAAAAATACAACAATCAACTGGGTATGGTGGTAGGTGCCTGTAATCCCAGCTACTCAGGAGGCTGAGGCATAAGAATCGCTTGAACCTGGGAGGGGGAGGTTGCAGTGAGCCAGGGTAGTGCGCTGTACTCCAGACTGGGTGACAGAGTGAGACTCTGTCTCAAAAAAAAAAAAAAAAGAAAGAAAGAAAGAAAGAAAAGGAAAAGAAACAGAAAAGAAGCAAACAAACCCGGGCTTCAGGCTGAGTAGCAAAAACTGCTGCTTGTATTGCAACTGTGCACCCAAAGCCTTTTGCCTCAATAAAACTTGAACATTTTCATTTAGAACTTTTGAATTACAGTTCCTGGCTTTATGGCATATTTCATCTGGGCCACTTCCAAATGGACCCTCTGGCATGGTTATATCCTATGATAGAGAGATGTTCAGTTTAAAAATAATTACCTAAATCATCTCTACCACTTTGATTTAGTGTGAGGGGTGGTTGATTTTGTTTCCTTGCTTACTGTGAAAATTTTACTTATGATAACATTACTTTGACTTTTAAATTGAACTCATAGACAACAAAATGCAAGTTTAGAGTATATAGTTTTGGGGTTTTGTTTCCGACATGTGTTGAATAAAATTTGACACTGCAACTTTTCCTGAGTTGAACCAACCATGAAAATTTAGTGTTCACTTGAGATAAGAGAATAGAAGAACTGAATGTATTGAGAATCTTCTGAATCTAGTTTGAGAGCATTGTACTGTCAGTAGCTTCCATTCTCACCCACTAGGAGGAAGACTCTAACATGTCATGCAACCAAATCAGTGATATAACTTCTTGACTTCATTCAGCTTGGCATGATTACTTCATCTTGAGATGCTTCCTAATTTCTTAAAAATAGTTTCTTACAGGGAACAAAAGGAAAAATAGACAATTTGAACTACTTCAAAACTAAAAACATCTGTGCATCAAAGAACATAATTAACACACTGAAAAAAGCAATCTATGGAATAGGATAAAAGAATTGCAAATCAGATATCTGATAAGGGGTTACTATCCAGGATATTAAAAAAAAAGAAAGAAAGAAACTCTTGCAATTTAACCACAGCAACAACAAAATACCCTGATTTTAAGATGCACAAAGGCCTGGAATAGACATTTCTCCAAAGATGACATCAAAATGGCCAACAAGCTTAGGGGAAAGCTTAGCAATCAAATTCATCACTCAACATCACCAGTCATTAGGGAAATGCAAATCAAAACCACAATGAGATATCACCTCTTACACATGAGAATGGCTACTGTTTAAAACAAACCAACAAAAACCAGGAAATAAGTGTTGGCAAGGATGTGGAAATAGTGGAACCCTTCCGCACAGTTGGTGGGAATGTAAAACCCTTCTGCACTGTTGATGGGAATGGTGCAGTTGCTATGAAATTCTTTAATGGCAGTTCCTTCAAAAATTAAAAGTTGAATTATTTTATGATCCAGCAACTCCACTTCTGGGTATGTGTCCAAAAGAACTGAAATCAGAGTCCTAAAGAAGTATTTGTGTCCCTGTGTTCATAGCAGCATTGTTCACAATAGTCAAGAAGTGGAAATAACTCAAGTATTAATTGACAGATGAATGGATAAACAAAATATGGTATATATACACAAAGAAATATTATTCATACTTAAAAAGGAAAGAAATTCTGACACATGCTGCTATATGGATGAGCCTTGAGGACATTATGCTAAATGAAATGAACCAGTCACAAAAAGACAAATACTTCAGTATTCAATTTACATGCGATATCCAGAGTCATCAAATTCATAAAAACAGAAAATAGAATGGTAGTGTCCAGGGGTTGGGAAAAAGAGATTGGAGAATTATTGATTTGAGTAAATAATTTCAGTTTTGTAACATAAAAAAGTTGTAGAGATTGGTTGCACAATGATATGCCTACACTTAACACACTGAACTATTAAGATGGAAAATTTTATATGTATTTTATCACAATTAAAACTTCTTAAATTTAAAAATAGTTTCAGCCTGCTATCTGAATACTTTGGGAGGCTGAGGCAGGAGGGTTGTTTGAGGCCAGGAGTTTGAGATCAACCTGGGAAAGATGGCAAGATCCCTGACTCTATAAAAGTTTTAAAAATTAGCAAAGTGTGGTGGCACATGCCTGTGATTCCAGCTACTCAGGAGGCTGTGGTAGGAGGATCCCTTGAGCTTCAGAAGTTGAGGCTGCAGTGAGCTGTGATCATGCCACTGTACTCCAGCCTGGGTGACAGAGCAAGACCCTGACTCAAAAAAGAAAAAAAAAATTCGAACATCAAGAGATTTGCCCTTTTTCCCCCCTTTCAACCAAAATTTCTAAGCCACATGTAGAATGCCATGTGTATCTACCTAAAACTGTAAATTCGGCTACTTTAATCAAACATAATGATTGAACAGTTAAAAAACTGCCCAATTATTTAAAAAATTTTCAAGCCAGGCAGAAATGTTGGGAGTTGATGTGACATTCCTAAAACTACCTTTATCATTTCTGCTTTTGTATACCGTGCATTGACTTCATGTAATGTTTAGCTTCAAAATGCCAAAGTGCCACTTATAAACTGTGGTTGTTAGCCTACAAGCCTTCAGTTAAAATGAGCGTTAAGTTTTATGTTTTCTAAGCTCTTTTAACTGATGATACAAATGAATGGGGGAGGGGTGGTGATGAAGTGCACACTATTTGTCTGAGGCTTAAATAAGTATTCTGTTTCAGAAGGCTAACATTTTAATCTTTTAAATTTAGAATATTTAGAATTTTTCTAACATTATTTGGTGTTGACAACAATGATTGGATCAATCAATCTTAGGTATCTTGGTAGCTACCAAAAGAAAAAGATGTCCTATTTTTTTGTCTTCATACACAGATACAAAATTAGCCCCAGGAAATAAAACAATGAGAAATTCCACATGCTTATGTCAGAATGTGTAAGAGACATAGCACAAAATATCAATGCTATCATATCTAACTCAGTACCTCTTTTCTAAGAGTTGGATCCAGAAAGAGCTTACTGGAGTGTCTGGGACCTCAAATATATAGTGGAGCAAGAATGTTGGGGCTAAAAACCAAGCTGGCCTGGCAAAGATCACTAAGTGTGTAGGTGGGACACATAGACACTGAAACCAACTGATGTTGCCAGGTTAAGTACAAATGGTAATTAGTATCATTGCTGGAGTGAAGGAGACAGCAATAGCAAGCTTACAGGACATAGTAAGTTCTTTCTCATCTCTTCCTGTCTCCCAGTATCTTTTGGGTCTCCCTATTGGTAGCACTAAATAGAGAGTCAACTGACAAAAAAAGAAAGATATTTGCCCCATCATCACTGTGGAAAATATAGATGGTGGATTTGGAACTGAGAGATAAATACTTAAAAACTAGTACAGGAACCCCCTTGAATTTCTTTAGAATCCATTCTCAATGGGTATTATACGTTCTGCACACCACGAAACAATGATTCCTTGCTGACTGGAATACAGAAGTGCCTAGCTTTGGTTTATCATGAAAGTCCAAAGAATAAACCTCCACGCTGAGAAACAGCAAAGTAGGAATCTGTGAAACTCTTGCCTGAGTTTCCTGCCTGTCATCTTACCCTATGGAATTTAGACATGCCAGACCCCACAATTACATGAATCAAGTCATTAAAGTAAAATTTTGTCTTTCTCACTCTCTTTCAATAGATAGAAGATAGAGAGATAGATTAGATAGATAGATAGGTAGATAGATAGAGTTAGTGAACTATGGTTTGAATGCTTGAGTTCCTTCGAAATTTATGTTGAACATAACACTATTCCAATGAAATAGTATTAAGAGGTGGGGCATTTAGAAGGTGATTAGGTCATGAGCACTTATGAGGGACTAAAGCCTTTATAAAAGAGACCTCACACAGCATTTGACACTATTGCCCTTGCATCCCTTCCACCATTTGAAGACACAGTGTTTGTCCCCTCCAGAGGGTCCAGCAACAAGATGCCACTTTGAAGTAAATAGCAGCCCTCACACAACACCAAACCTGTTAGCACCTTGATCTTGGACTTCCCAGCCTCCAGAACTGTGAGAAAAAAATCTATTTTTTATAATTATATAATATACAGTATTCTGTTGTAGCAGCACAAATGGACTAAGATATATAGATGATATTAGATAGATAGACAATATTCTTGGGTATATCCTATTGTTTGAAGAACCCCAATTAATACAGTTCTTTACTTATGCAGAAAATCAAGGATCAGGAAGCAGAAACCTCGGCTGCAGAGACAATAGTGGCAACATCTTATGTCATACTCTCCCAGGGAGAGATAATGCTGTTTTTTCTCCTTGATAATTATTTTTGCTTGGTAAAGATTGAGCCAAAAAAAATATTTCTCAGTGTTACTTGAATCCAGTGATTCCATAAAACTGGAATCTTCTCAGTTTCCTTCTTTCCTTCATTGCCATTGCCCTTTAAATATTGAGGGAGTGTTCTATCTGGTTATCAGTGATGTGTCCTGCTGCGTAATTCATTCTGGAGACTGGTGACACAGCGGCCACTTCCCTTCTCGAGATGCCTAAGCCTGGAGAAGTATAAACATACATATGAGGACTCCCCATCAGACTTTTCAAATCCTTTCCCAAGACACACTCATAAATAAACATAAGCAGTAGCCAAAATGTGGTTAGCCAGCAGGGAAGTGCTCACGAATAATAGCTTTATTGTGGAGTGCAGCAGACCATAAACATGGAATGCCTGTGGGCAGCCTAATGAAACATGAAATAATTGTAAGACGGGGTAAATGCATTTCCTTCATCTACCTTTACTTCTAAGATAGATTAAACAGCTTTTTTAAAAAACAAAAACTATATCTTTTCTTATTTAGGAAACTCAGTTTCAGTTCCCTAGATGCATAATAATTAAAAACCATGTCCATAAAGGAGATGCCACAGTAGATTTGGACATTTAAAAACAGAATAGCTAGTTTGGAGCATAATCTTTGGGTTTTTGTCTCTTCAAATATGTTTTCTGTTGACAAAGGTGAATAGTTTCCAGTTTATTCACTGAAATCATTTCTTTACATCTCATTTGCCCTTATTTTCTTTTATTTTTGTGGGAATTATCACACTCAGATCTTCCAAATTTCTCACTTGGCTTTTCAGTAATTGTTGTGGAGCTTTGCATGTATTTCTTGGTACTTATATTATTAGCCTAGATGCTAGAAAGTATCAAGGGATCCAGACATCTCTCTACATACCTTGTAGATAAATGTCACTCAGATCATGTAGATCTTTCCCTCCAAAAGGATCATGGAGCACAGGAGGTAAAATATTTTGTCCAAATATCCTGCTAAGAAAAATAGTGATGAATTTTGGGAGAAATATTTCCTAGCTTTTAAAATACATTTTGCATGTTGAGATTCAAAATATTGTACTATAGAATTCTGTGAGCAAAGCAAATTCCTCTGGAATGTCATGAAATTTATTTCTGCCAATATATAGGTAATGTTAGCTTTTATGGAAATAATATAACTAGGCTTGGAGACAGTCATTTCCATGTCCATCTTTATGTTAAGAGAAATTATCATTTCAAGGTAGATTCCAATCACAGGGTATCTTGTAAGCATACCTATTGGAATGTTCATCAGAAATAACCCTAATAAACATTTTATTCCACAAAGTCTTTTCATGTATGAAGAGGCAGAAGACAAAACATGAAGTACTGTAATTTGAGAGCATCTTTATAATTACCTGAGAAGTTCTCCCTCCCTATCCATATTTTCCCTGCCATCCTTTATTATTTCTTTTCTGCTCAGCTTCAGAGGTTTTTGCTTAAGACAATATAATGCAAAAATATAACTCTCACCCCACTGACCTCTTTCCACCTTCTATTTTCTACCTCTATTTCTTTTGTAGAGATAACCACTTTTGTGAGGTTAGTGTATGATTTTCCCTCTTCTTTTTATAGTTTCAGTTACAGGATGGTGCATTATTATTGCAATTTGAATTTTCATAAGTACCAATCAGGTCATTCACTCCCACAAATCTGTCTGTATTCTCTGGCCATTTTTAGATTGAGTCATTTGTCTTTTATATTGACTTTTAGAAATTCTTTACATATTTTAGATACAAACAGTGAGTCACTTGTATATGTTGCAAATATAAACATTCCCAGTCCATGGTTTCTTACTTGCTGTATTACTTGCTGGTTTCCTTGATTGTTTTAACTTGTATGCAGTCACATTTATTTTCTTAAGGGAGGAAATCTCTGCATTTCTATTCCAGGCACTAACTTAGTATTCCATGCAGTAAAGAGGAAAAAAAGATGGAGGCTCAATAATTTGATATGTATTTTTTAATTCCTTCTTCTGTTTCCTCCCTGTGTATCTCTTATCATTATCATGTACCTTGTTTCATTGATTTACAGTTTTCTCCGGGTTAAAAAAATTTCTCTCCCTCTTGCCCTAATCACACTCTGCAAGCATCTAAGAAAAAGGATTCACCTACTTTCCACGTTCAATACCAATCCTCTTCCATATGTGTTTCTGTGGTCAGAATTTCTGTTATTTATTCAAATATACCCTCCACTCTCCTCTTTATCATTTTATTCTCTTACTATCATTGGCTGTAGGAAGAAATAAATAAATATGTGTGATCCATTTACTCTTTTTAATGTAAAGACCACACAATTATTGCCAACTCAAGGGATTTATCTAATGCCCTCTTTTCAGAGATGGTAGGGAGATGTCCATGGTCCTGATATTAAGAACAACTCTTAGATGCTGCGATTGACTAATGATGTAGTTGGGCTTTGTATCACCACCCAAATCTCACCTTGAATTGCAATCTCCACGATCCAAATGTGTCAAGGGTGGGACCAGGTGGTGGTAACTGAATCATGGGGGTGGTCTCCTCCATGCTGTTCTCGTGATAATGAATGAGTCTCATGAGATCTGATGGTTTTATAAGCATCTGGAGTTTCCCCTGCTTATATTCACTCTGTCCAGCTGTCCTGCGAAGAAGATGCCTGCTTCTCCTTTGCCTTCTACCATGACGTTAAGTTTCCTAAGGCCTCCCAAAGCAATACAGAACTGTAAGTCAATTAAACCTCTTTCCTTCATAAATTATCCAATCTCAGACAGTTATTTATAGCAGCATGAGAATGCACTACAACTAACAAGTAAAAATGTTCATAAAAAATATAGAATGGCAAACTACTGCTTAGTGACATGGAAAGTAAATATATTACAATGTGTTTTCTATTTCTGCATGCATCTTTATATGTGGATATATTATAAATAAGCACATATGTTTATGACTGTACAACACTGCATTTAATATATTATTATTTGCATAACCACTCCCCTATTCTTGGATCAATTTAAAATTAGCCTATTCTTTATTTTGGTGATTCTAGAAGTGTGTATTTGAGCAACTTGCATTAATTATCTTACATTATTTTGAAAAATCAGATACCTTGACACCACCCAAGGCTTGCCAGAAAAGAAGCCCTGATATTGAAGTCTTAGAAATCAACACTTGAACTACCTCCTTAGTTGATTTGCATATACCTCAAATTTTTTAATATTTTGGCTTAATTATGTGCTTGCTATTTTGGTTATGTTAGTTCAGCACCACAATAGGGAAGTTTGTAGAAAAAAATTGATGATAAAACACTGAGAATACAAGCAGAGGCAATCAAAGTGGGTAAATTTAAGTATATTCCTCCCCTTGACTACTGACTTCCAGTTTCAAACTTTTCATTTAATGAGAATACTAATACATGTTCCTCTATCACTGCAAACTCAAATGTTTGAAACAGAGACTGAATTTTCAACTATTACAGTTATATAAACAGTAAATTAAGCCCCCCCCCCCCCCCCAGGAACACAAAGTGTGGTCTGTGGATGCCGGAGTGAGAAGACAAGAATGATTTCTCTTAGAAGGTGAAATTTGAACAAGCAACAATAATCATGAAGCACAAAAATGTGTTCCACAAAATGAAATAATATGAGAAAGAGCATGACAGTGGGTGAATGGGAGATGGGAGTGGATAAGCCAAGAATGATGCGAAGGTTGGCCATATGAAGTAAGAAAATCTGTGTTTGAAATTAAAGTGTTTCCATTGTTATGGGTCTTTTTAATATGAGAATAGATTGCCATTCTTAGAAATAACATGAAGCCACTGTAGATTTCAGAACCGGCAAATAATATCTGTTGTGTGATCCAGATTACTCTGGCTGAATGAAGCCCTATTTTAAACATGGCAAAATCCAGGCGTAAAATGATGAAAGGTTGGTTTTGTGTTGATAGATGAAGAAATAGAGAATAGACAAAGAGACACGTGGAGCTCTTGCTGGGATTGGCAACCCAATCCAGAAAATTGCTACAATGTATCTGCTAAACGAGCAACTTCCTCAGCTAAACTGTATTTCTAAAGTGACACAAGTATAAAATAATTACCTAACATGTCCAAATTCCTTCTCATTCAAGCCTGACACAGCTGTTACTATATAACAGCTTACTCTTGCCGATAGTTTAACCAACTTGAAAACCCATACCCCGGCCGAGGCGGGCGGATCACGAGGTCAAGAGATCGAGACCATCCTGGCCAACATAGTGAAACATAGTCTCTCCTAAAAATACAAAAATTAGCTGAGTGTGGTGATGCGTGCCTGTAGTCCCAGCTACTCGGGAGGCTGAGGCAGGAGAATTGCCTGAACCCGGGAGGCGGAGGATGCAGTGAGCCAAGATCGCACCACTGCACTCCAGCCTGGCACCTGGTGACGAAGCAAGACTCTGTCTTAAAAAAGAAAAAGAAAAAGAAAACCCATGCCCCTTCCATTCTCAGGGATCCATTAGTAGGCAATTTAAGCTATTGTTCCTTATCTGCATCCTTTGGGACCATTTCATTAATTATGAGCAATGTTGCTAGTCAAAGAAAGGTGTAAATTAAAGCAGCCAAAATTGAATCTAGTAAATTTGATTACCTGATAATGATGCTCACAGGTATTGAGATAGAAAATGTCTGAGACTATTGAATGGAATTAGGTTTGAGATTTTCTGGAGATTTAACTTACCCTTATTCATTTTGTTTATAATCAGCATAAATCGCAGAGTTGAGCTCGCACTGAAAACAAATTGTACTTGTCACCATACGTATCACATTCATTATTGCCAAAAAAATGGTGATATGTTTCTGAGAATATAAAACTCGATGAGAATTTGTCTTGCACTATTTGTAGCTTTCTAATTGTTTACATTTTTCTTACTTTTTAAAAAATAGAGACAGGGTCTTGCTATGTTTCCCAGACTGGGCTCAGACTCCTGGGCTCCAGCAATCCTTCTGCCTCAGTCCCAAAAAGTGCTAGAACAGTAAGCATGATCCACTGCTCCTGGCCATGAAATATCTTTTTTTTTTAATTTCCAATACTTTAACTTGCATACTGGTCAGGAGAGATAAAAAATGAATGATAAACACTTAATTAGAAGAACGAGAGAAGTTCTACTTCAACCTCATTGTACTCCCAAGTATTGAATACTACTTGGAGAGGCCTAAGGAGGTGAAGCAAGAAGAATTTTTGAAGAACAAGATTTCTTCTCAATCTGTGACCTATTCATCTTGGCTTTATGGGGGAGAAGAAGCATGTTTTGCTAGTATTCTAAAATCGTGGACTGCAAACCACTTATAGTATGGATCATAACTTCTATCTCTCTAACAACAGAAAATATATTTTGAATTGTCATTTGTTCTTATTGGCCATTTATTGAATACTACATGCATCAATCTGTGAAAACACACAGAAATGAGATACAAAGATGTTTCAGCAAACATCTTGTAACTGGCTTTGGCCTTCTGAGATTAAAATCAGCTATAGGTTTTGTTCCTGTCTCAGGAGAATGATAGATAAAAGAACAAATCCCTACTGTAAAAAAATGCCTTGTCTTATTTTTACATAACAATGTTAGACATGTAAGGCTAACAACAATTTTGTAACACCTGTCTTAAGCTAGGTCCCCAAAAACAAACTTTAAGAAGACGAAACACATGAAAATAATTGATTAATAAAGTAGCCAGGTGTATTACTCTGTTTTTACGATGCTGTTAAAGACATACCTGAGACTGGGCAATTTACAAAGAAAAAGAGGTTTAATGGATTCATAGTTCCACTTGACTGGGGAGGCCTCACAATCATGCTGGAAGGTGAAAGGCATGTCTTACGTGGCAGCAGTCAAAGAGAGAAGTGAGAACCAAGTAAAAGGGGTTTCCCCTTATAAAACCATGAGATCTCATGAGACTTAGTCACTATGACAAGCACAGTATGGGGAAAACCACCCCCATGATTCACTTGTCTCCCACTGGGTCCCTCCCAAAACACATGGGAAACATGGGAGCTACAGTTCAAGATGAGTTTTGGGTGGAGACACAGCCAAACCATATCACCAAGAAAGAGAAATTCTCAATGTAATAAGAAAAAACAACTATGGAAAAATCTACAGCAGAAAATTATACTTAATCATGAAATATTACAATTTCTTTCAAAGATTGGGAATAAGTCTCACTCTATAACTCACTGTAGCCTCGACCACCTGAGCTCAAGTGATCCTCCCACCTTAGCCTCTTGAGTAGCTGGGATGAAAGACATTTGTCGCCACTCCTGCCTAATTTTTGTTTTTATTTTTCAGAAACAAAATTTCACTATGTTGTCCAGGCTGGTCTCAAACTCCTGGGCTCAAATGATCCTCCTGGCTCAGCCTCCCAAAGTGCTGGGATTACAGGCATGAGCCACTGTGCCTGGCTGGAAGATATTTTTCATCTTAAAAATGTATATAATGCCAAAGGCATTTTTCCTCAGGATATATTTCCCTAAATTTTCAGGAAGCAGAGAAAACATGGTCAAAGACAAAATAATTGTATACCAGTATTCAGGAGACAGTACTCTGGCACTAGGGCCAAGAAGAAAAAAAAAAAAGTGGATGGAGCTCCTTATTAGCATTCAGTTGGAGGGTGTTGGAAGCCTTGCAGAAGACTTTAGTTCTAAAATAGTTTAAAGAACCAAAGCAGAAAAAGGAGACAAGAAGGCCATGAGGATACCAAGCTAATGGCTGAGAGCTAAGATCAATCAGGATGTCAAAATGAGGTCCAAGAGATGAACTGAAGGGTTAACATAAACCAAGCAGAGACAGCAAGGAGCTAACCGGTCGAGAGACAGTTCAGTGTGAATCTTGCAAACACTAAATTTTTGTCTCCATGTTTCCTCTCATTCAGGATTTGCCACTACTGCCCTACTGGAGGTTACTTTTTTTTTTTTAAGGATCCGTCTCACTGGAGAAATAAGTGAATTGAGAAATTGAAAATATAAAATGAAAGTATCCCTCAGTCATGAAATGCATTATCATACTTCAGTTGGCTTGTACCATGAGCAAATAGCATTTCGTTTCAGAGTTGTTCAGAAGGCGAAGAAGTTTGTGTAAAGATTCCTGTAACTGCTCTCTGCTGTCCCTGGTCCTGAAAGTTGAATATCAGTGTGATAGTGTTATGGCAGTCAGGGCTGTGTCTGTTCTTATTAGCTCTGATTTATAAGGTACAAGGCAGGCTTGAATTGTCCTTGTCAGTTACCAACTAAGCATACAAGTAGATGGGGCAGATCAAATGTAGCTCTGGTGAATGGAATAGTTTAATTCATATATTACTTGCAAAGGATGCTCTTGGCTTTAATAGTTAATGCTACTCTTGCATGTAAATGCATTTAGGCATTATAGACTCAACTTTGATGGGTTACTAACGGCTCTTTTCTTCTGATACTACAATCATTTAAGGGACCTGTAGTTTTGTGTCTGTCTGTAAAAGACTAAAATATATAATTGGTTTTTAAAAAGGGAATCAATAATTGTAAACCATGGTGTCAAGAATTCGAAAAAGATTAATTGCAGGTGGTCCTTGCTTAGGATGAATTAACAACCCCAACAAGCAAGGTTCCAGCAATTAATAGAACACCCAGCCATAAGATTTACGTTAGTGTTCAAAGGTCAATCGGTTACAATGAAGGAGTGTATTCATTAGGAAAAGGAAACTTCAGGGAAATCCTATAACAGCCCCTCATTCTGCACACTTGTATCAGTCTTTCCACTGGTAAAAGCCTATGAAAAGAGGAACATGATGTTCCAGAGGTAATTGATATGAACTGCTCCTCACAAACGCTGAGTAGTAATTGCATTATTGTTTAGCTCTTGAATTGGCTTTCAGGAAACACAATAAAGGCTTGAGGAAGCAAATATGTTGCTCCACTTTCCATAATACAGAAATAATGACTTATTTCTGTCAATGCAATCTGAAAAGGGCAGTGAGATATCGCAGAGCTTTCAAACAATAAAATCTACTTGCTTTCATTCTAACCCTTTATCTTTTGATACAGATGAGATGTGTGAAGTTATGATGGCAAGCCAATATAATTGTATGAAAACACTAAATTTTAAAATGATGGATTCTAAAATACATATAGTAAAGTACATATTACTTATACTATAGTTTATATTAAAACTAAGAGTATAGCTTGATTTTTTTTTCTTTTCTCTCTCCTTTCTTTTTGCTTTTGGTTTTTTTTTTTAATTGAGACAGGGTCTCATTGTCACCCAGCTGGAGTGCAGTGGTACAATCATAGCTCACTGCAGGCTCAACCTCCCAGGTTCAAGCAATCTTCCTGCCTCAGCCCCCTGAGTAGCTAGGACTACAGGCATGCACCACCATGCACAGCTAATTTTTGTATATTTATTTATTTATTTATTTTTCTAGAGATAGGGTTTTGCCATGTTACCCAGACTGGTCTCTAACTTCTGGACTCAAGCAATCCACCCACCTCAGCTTCCCACAGTGCTGTGCTGGGACTACAGGCATAAGCCATCACACCCAGCCTCGATATATTTTTTTCTGTACATATACACTCCTGTAACAAAATACAAGAAAATATAAAACTTTTTTCACTACCCAAAAACTCCTTTATTTTTCTTTCCAATCACATTCTCTGAAAGTTAAGTACTATTTTGACCCCTAGTGTATGCTCTTGAAATTTACACCAGTGGAATCATACAGCATGTACTCTTTTGTGTCTAGCCTCTTTTATTTAACATTATATCTGTGCCATCCATCCATAACCTTGCATGGAGTCATTCATTTTTATTATCGTATAATATTCCATTTTAAGAATACAGAAAAACTCCTTTATTTTAATAATGGAAATTTGGCTTCTTTTCAGTTTGGGGCTATGACGAACAAAGTTCCTACAAACATTCTTGTTCATGTGTTTTGGAGAGAATAGACACTTATTTCTTGTGACCTAGAAATATAATTTCTGTTCTATACAGGAGGTGTGTTTTCAGTTCAAATTAATACTGCCCAACAATTTTTGTAGCAATTTACATTCCTACCAGCTGTGCATGAAAATTGCTTCCATTGTGACTAACTTTTGACATTTTCTTTCTTTTTAACTTTAGCCATTCTGATAGGTTAATATGCCATACTTTTGATCCATATCAGACTTAATTATGTATCTTACAATATTGAATTATTTTCATATTTTTTAAATTTAAGAAATCTTGTAAAATATATTAAGATATGTATTAAATACTCTATGCTTGATATTAAAGATGTAATCTCATATTAACCAACATTTATTTAATTACAGAAAATAGAGTTTGTAAGATTTACACTGCTTTCATTGGATTTAGTATGACTAAGATCTAGTTACATTTTCTCTCTAATGTCTCAGACCATTCCAGAGATTAGTCTTTCTAAGCCCTTCTCATTTTTAATCTCATTTTATTCCCATCCCTTCAGAGATGTGACACATATTTACTTATTGGCATGTTTAAATTCCTAACATATCTATCCCCTTAATCAAGATTCTGTGTGCGATTTTCCCCTTCTCTTTCTCCTCTTCACATTCTCCACGGAAAACCTCTCCCATTCTCTTGACATAACAAATCACAAAACTCCCAAAATTCTGCATTGAGCTCTAGCCCTGAACCCTCCTCTACATTTAGAATTTAAATTTTCAGCTATTTGTTAAATATTTTCATTTGAGTGTTCCAAATATACATTTGTAATAATCTTCTTATTTGTTTTCAATTGAGTTGATTTCATATAGAAACTACATTTTCTTCTAGAATTAGGAAAAATGATTTCAGGACTTTCATGATACTCTCTTGTATCACAAATTGTGGAATAAGATTTATCAAAAAGTTTTCATGACTATACTTCAGATTTTTTTACTAGAGCTCACTGTAAAATTATAAAAGATAAGGTTTATATGGCATACTTCTCTGTTGGTTACAGTGTAAATAAATTTGCACTTCAAGGAAAAGGAAATGCAGAGAACAACTCATGGATCTTAGAAGTTCCATTTCACTATTTTGCAAAATTTTACAACCACAGAAGTGACACAGATGGCAATGACTTCAATGACTTTGGCATGACTAAATCCACATATAACATCTATATGATGGGATATTATGCATCCATTAAAACTTAGGTTTTTGAAATAAGAAACAACATTGGAAAACATTAATAACAAAATATTAAGGGGGGAGAGACAAGCATTCAATTTTAAGTGTAGTATCATCCCAATTCTCGATACATAAACTTGAAAAAAGAGGAAACACATGAAGATCTTAATAGAGCTTATCAGGGTTTGATGGTATTAGTACATTTTTATCTTCTTCTTTATACTTTTCTCTCCTCTGAAGCTTTAATTTTATCACCCAGAACACCTACATAACATGAAACAACATAATAATTTTATAATATGTTCATTCAATAACATAGGGAATATTTAGGCGATTATACCGTGCTCTCCCATTAACAGAATAACACTGTAAGCCAGGAGATACAGTAATTGCAAATAGATCATTCCTGGGTGATGATTTAAACATTTGTATTTTCTCTTATTGCTTTTTTTTTTTTTAGATGCTTACTTTAGGGTTGATATATGTATTTTTTTTATTGCATTTTAGGTTTTGGGGTACATGTGAAGAACATACAATATTGTTGCATAGGTACACATGTGGCAGTGTGATTTGTTGCCTTCCTCCCCTTCACCTATATCTGGCATTTCTCCCCATGCCATCTCCCCCCAACTCCCGACCCCCCGCTGTCCCTCCCCTATTTCCCCCCAACATACCCCAGCGTATAGTGCTCCCCTCCCTGTGTCCATGTGTTCTGATTGTTCAACACCCGCCTATGAGTGAGAACATGCGGTGTTTGATTCTGTGTCCTTGTGTCAGTTTGCTGAGAATGATGGTTTCCAGGTTCATCCATGTCCCTACAAAGGACGCAAACTCATCGTTTTTGATGGCTGCATAATATTCCATGGTGTATATGTGCCACATTTTCCCTGTCCAGTCTCATTGATGGGCATTTGGGTTGGTTCCAGGTCTTTGCTATTGTAAACTGTGCTGCAATGAACATTCGTGTGCATGTGTCCTTATAGTAGAACAATTTATAATCCTTTGGATATATACCCAGTAATGGGATTGCTGGGTCGAAGTGGAGAAAGTGTCTGTAGATACCTTTTTCTTGACCGTTATTTAGCTTATCATTATATAAATAGATTATATCATAGATTGACAGTTATTGTTAGCTTATATTTTAGCCAAGTACACACACCATATTGATTTACTTTTAATGTGTGAACAGGACTTTTAACTTATTTCCTTTTGTACACTCTCAATGTATGCATTTGAAGCTTAGATTTTAATAGACACTAAAAATGAAATGGAGAGTTTTTTATTTTTTATTATAAAATATACAACAGAGATTTTACCATTTCTTGAAACTACACACAAATTGATTATTAACTTTGACTAGTGTGGGGATATTTAAGAAAATTTAATTATATATAAATTTTCCTATTTATTGTTAATCAATTTTTTTCTTAACTATTTTGCAAGTTAATGTTTTTCTAGAAATGTACATTTTATCTAGGTTTTCTAATTTATTGATGTGTAGTAATTTATAAAACAATTATATTTGAAATGCATATTTATACTTGGTGTTTTATTCTTTGTCACTTCATATTTTGTTTTTTTCACAATCCCTTTTTATTTTTTCAGTCTGGTGATGAAATATGTTTTATTCATTCATTCAAATGTCATCTTTCATTTACTAACCCTCTCCACTGTTGTTTGTTTTATATTTCATTGATTTATGATCTTACTTTTTGTTTCATAGTGTTAATTGATATTGCTTCCTTTTTTGTAGTTTTTGAGTGAAGTATTTGTCTTATTTTTACCTTTTTGTCTTTTTTTTTGGAGGTGGAGTCTCTGTTGCCCAGCCAGTGGCACAGTCTCAGCTCACTACAACCTCCACCTCCAGGATTCAAGGGATTCTCCTGCCTCAGCCTCTCAAGTAGCTGTGATTACAGGCATCTGCCACCACGCCAGGCTAATTTTTTGTATTTTAGTAGAGATGGGGTTTCACCATGTTGCCCAGGCTGGTCTCGAACTCCTGACCTCCTGATCTGCCTGCCTCAGCCTGCCAAAGTACTAGGATTACAGGTGTAAGCCACCACACCTGGCAACCTTTTTTTCTATGGTTTTGTCTATATTCCATTTGGGATAGAAAACATTCTTTGTCCACCATATTATCAGGAAGTTTAAAAAAATATGTCTTGATATGAAATATGTGGTCATAAAATTGCAAGGTGCCTGTTGTTAGCTGTAAGATAAATATATTTAGTAAAATTTAAATGGCTGATTAAGTGAAAAAAATAAACAGGGATATGTGTTCCATTAAAACATGTTGAACTCTGCAGACCAGCTCATCTGTCCACTGACAACTCCATGAAGAGAAAAACAAGCATTGCTGCTGAGCTCTGTCCATATGTATGACTCACAGAATCCATAAGTTAAAATACAATGATTTTGTTTAAAACCACAAAAAATTTGGAATATTTAATTATTCAGCATTATATATATTGAACGTAATTTGTAACTGAAAGTAAGGCATTTACAAATAAAACTTAAAATATGTGGCATTGGCTTTGGTACTGAGCAGCTCAAAAGCTAGCAGGGACTGCAGGAAGATTTAAGAAGTTTGTTGTTCTCAGTATGTCTGTTGGTGAAAGCTTAAAGGAAGGAGAAAAAAAAATAATTGGAAGCTGATAGAAAAGAAACAGTGTTATACAGTGGCAGAAAGATTAACAAAATTTTCAGCTGTGATAACATGAAAAGTAGAAAAATGTACCTAATGAATAGGTGGATCTGACTGAGGATATTTCCAGACAGGATGTAAAAAGCATAGGTTGGTTTCTTTTAGTTGAGATTCATAAGATGCAAATAGAGACCTGCTAAAGGAAGAATTATTCAGTTATAGAGCAGAATGTAGAGGAAATATAAAAGAACAAGGTTAGCTGGTTTAGAAAATACAGTTCTATATCATCCTAACTCTCCAAGCAGAAGTTTCTCTGATTTGGAAAGGGCCTCTGGTTAAAGATATTGCAGCTGTTCTCCGTAAAATATTCTTCAGCTAAAGATGAAACCAAGTGTATACCTATTACACTCATTTGATCCTCAGAAAAATTTAAAGTGGTACCTAACAGACTATTTCCATCAGATAAAAGGCCTTTCAAGTGTTTGCTTTGGCCCTTGGATTAACCTCTGGGTTGAAATTTAGAGCTTCTAAGATTCTTTCATGTTTTCTCCTACAGCCATCTCGTAACAAGAGCAAAGTAGAGGATGGCTCCCAATAAAGAATGCTCATGTGTGCTTTCTCTCTAATAGAGTGGATTATAAATTGCTTTATAAAAATCACACAGGGTTTTTGAAAGACTTGTAGAATTGAACTGAAAAGGATAGAGACAGTAAATAGTAGATAATTGATAAAGATCTATAGATCACAGATTTTTTCTTTTAACAGGAAGCACATTTAGAAAATAACTTGATTGTAAATATGGGTTATTTCTTATGGAAAATAAAAGAGGATTTAATGAGTAAAAATAAGAGCAGAGATGGTGGAGCCAAGTCATTGAAATGATCTCCAAGAGCAGTCATGTGTCCAGTTGGATGTCAGATGTTGTATACAATAGTGACATTTATTTTCATTTTCAAAGAAGAATGCCCTGCAGTTGCTATATCTGTACCTTTGTTGCAGAATGTGAATATGAAGCAGGTAATTTTAAACTTTAGCTCATAGGTCTTTAGTAGAAGAACAACTGTATCTGATAATACCATATACCATGGGTAGACCCATGGTATATGCCCTTTGTCAGAAAGAGGAAGTTTCGTTTTATTCTAAATTATATCACGATTAGGTGTGGAATTTTGTCGATTTCTTTTTTGTTCTGCATCCACTATTAATTCAAAAATAGAAAAGAGGGGTGTTCTTGGGTGTGCTATTTTCTTCCTCATGTTTTTGCTTAATATTGCTCTTCTTTTCCTAGTTTCTTGAAGTTGAAATTTACATCATTCATTTTAAACAATTCTTTTCTAATAAGAGTATTTACTTCTATGAATGTCATTCTGACAGATTTTCTAAATTTTGATATGGTCTATTTTTATTTTTGGCAAATTTAAAATATCTTCTAATATCTTTTAAGATTTTTGACTTATTAGACATTTATATATATATTTAAATTTCCAATATTTGTGAGCTTTGACTAATATCTCTGTTACTGAATTCTAGTTTAATTACATTATTTAAATATACTGTGAATAATTTCAATCACTTTACATTAATTGAAAATCATTTTTGGGTTCAATGTTTTATCTTGTTGAATATTACTTGTAAATTAAAACATGTATGTTATCTAGTGTTTTGAGGTGGAGTTATCCATACATAATTGGATCAGTTTGCTAGACAGTTTTGTTCAAAAGTTGTATATCCTTATTAAATTTCTCAGTAATTTTAATCAATTATTAAGAGAGGTATTGAAATATTCCATTCTAAATGAGATTGTTCTTTCTTCTTTTAATTTCCTCATTCATAGTTTGAATCTCAGTTATTAGGTACAACTCATTTAGTTTTGCTTTAGCCTCTTGGTAAATTGGTCCCTTCATCATTATGAGAAGTACTGCTGTAATCGCTGGAATATTCCTTACTCTGACATTTACATAGCCTAATACTGATATGAACATTCTAATTTTTATATATGTACTTAATGTTTGCATATTGTAACTTTTGCATGTTTTTGCCTTTATCAGAGAAGTGTTTTTATATTTAAATTAGTTCCTTAAAGATAGCAGGTAACTGAGTCTTTAAAAACAAAATTCTAAGGCCAGGTGCAGTGGCTCACACCTGTAATCCTAGCACTTTGGGAAGCCAAGGTGGGCAGATCATTTGAGGTCAGGAGTTTGAGGCCAGCTTCGCCAACACAGAGAAACCCCATCTCTACTGAAAATACAAAAAAAAATAGCCAGGCGTGGTGGCACACACCTGTAATCCCAGCTACTGGGGAGGCTGAGACAGGAGAGTTGCTTCAACCTGGGAGGTGGAGATGGCAGTGAGATGAGATCACACCACTGCACTCCAGCCTGGGTGACAGAGCAAGACTCGGTCTTAAAATAAATAGATAAATAAATAAATAATTTTTAAAAATGTTTGAGATCTGCCTTTATTTAATTGGATGGTTTAAAAATATGTAGTACCTATGTGGATAACACATAAATACTATGTTCACCAAGAGGAGGTTTACTACAAATATATTTTTTATGTCTTGTTTCCTTCAAGCTCTGAATGAATTTGAAAGTGGATCTTCTGAACCACTGCAACAATCAGGTGAAGAATCTTGGAAGTGCATTTTTGAGGCTTTCCTGTAGCCATCAGAGTGAGCTGGTAAGTGGATTCTGTTTATAAAAACTTAGGATGACTACAGTTTCAGTTTATGCCTTGATTGCAGGCCTGTGAAACCTACTGAACCAGAAGCACCCAGCTCAGCTATGCCCAGATGACTGAGCCACAAAATAAGTGGGATTTTTTAAAAAGTTTTTTCAAGCTACTAAATTTGGGATACTGGTATACAATAATAGATAATGAATTTATAGATTCCCTCATATTTTATGATAAAATTTATTCAAGATTCAGAACTTGACTGAACACTGTAAGATTAAAGACAAAAAGATTGTCATACATATGTTGCATGTTGGTAAATTTCTCATAAATATATGTGTTAAAAATTCAGAAACAGTTGTCAGAGAGAGACATTATAAATAAGAAATGGTCAGGCTAGAATAAATGGTGTGGTGCTAATTGGAATCAGTGGTATCAATATGTACTCATTTTATATATAAAATACAGAAAAAGTGGAATAGTAAGTATATGTCTGTGTATAAGCATGAGTGATTATACATGTGTATCTTCTGTGAGTAGAAACAGTGACACCACAATAGCAATGAGCACACCAGGCACCAAGAACATAGTTCCTAAATACAATTCTCCAATTAAAGGTGTCAAGACTCCTTGGAGAACTGATTGATTTTAATCCTCAGGAGGGAAATTACTAAATAAACTTGGGGAAGAAGAGGCTGTTGGCAGGCTTCAGGAGCTCTACTTTCAAACTCAATCAGAGCTGTTGAAAGGCCTCAGGTCCTTAATAAATATTAATCAGAGCTACTCACAGTATGTTATCTTGCTTCCCTCTTGTTTCCCTGAGGGAAACAAGACATATTATAAAAAATCTTTTTAGAGTGATGAGCATTGGATATAGTAAATTTGAGGAAAAATGTATGCCAGAAAATAAGTGGCATATTAAAAATATGGACATTATGAGAAAACCACTGAATTTGGAGTAAGTCTATGCTTTAGTAAATAGTGCTGTGCCAATGTTAATTGCATAAGGTTTTTAAAATATTTTATTGTTATATGAAACATTAGTATAAGTAGAAGTTGGGAGAAAGATAAATGGAAAATCTCTGCACTATTTTTGTACATTTTCTGTAAGTCCAAAATTATGTGATTACTCTACCCCCAAATTTAAAATCAATGAAATTTTCTTTCAAATTTCAATTTATTTTGCAAAAACTATTGTTACAAAAAAGTGAAACTTAAAAAAAATAATCTGCCTCATTAGGAGTCAATGAGGGGACTTATAAACATTGCTGTTGACTGCTATAGTGTTTTGTTACAATATAGTTAATTCTAATATTTCAGATTGTTAATAAGTGGCAAAGATACTCAATGATTTTCAGGTATAAGCCTGAAAGATGCACAGATACATCATTGTGTAAATTGAAATTACTTTAGCATGGATATGCAGAACAGATTCTAGTAATTCCTTCATAGAGATGGACTGATGGAATCATAGTGTATGTGGGTTAGTGCAGGGGAGATTCTGTTAATAGACCAATATTTCCAACAGCTGACACATTCCGGAGACATAATGGTCCATCATACAAATGATCAGTGACCTTAAAGGCTATAAATATACTGTAACTGTCTTTTGTGTCAAGAATCTGCAAGCTAAAGGGTGCCCAAGAACCATAACTTGCAATGGTACAGTCCCTAAATATGACTCTACGTGATGGACTGTGACTGCTGAGAATGAGCCGTCATCGTCTACTGGAACAGTAATCGGTATTGTTAATATTCATAGGAGTTGTGCTGTAAAATCCTCCATACTTGCTGGTAAATGAAAAATGCACCCGTTGTCCTTCCCTTGTCTAGGTTAATTTTTTAAAATGTCAATTATTATGTCTTGAAATGCTATTATCAAAGTTTGTCAGTAATGTCTTCATCGAAGGAGAATAAATGGATTTTAGACTCTTTTTAATAGTATACAGAAAGAAACTGTTGAGGAAATCTTTATTGCTTATTGGTCATTCCCACAATATTTTATAATCCTAAGCCTGGCAATTTTCTTTCATTTCCTGTCTAAATTATAACTACATTATTATATTTTTATTTGTATATTTAGTCAAATATGGAAGAATAATGGTAACCTTATTGAACAAGTATAAACTTTTTTGTCAATTATTTCCTTATACTGTCTTTTAATACTTAGAAAATTGCCTCGATTTTTTATTTACGTACAAAAAATAGGTTTTCTCTTGTGTAAATTACCATCATTTCAAAATCGCATTCCATCTGTTAGAAACATTGTTAAATTTTTCCTAGAGTTAAAGGGAATACTAGCAAGGTATGTTTGACAGTATAAAAGTACTGTACCCCATTGTTCTGAACTCCAAATATATACACACATATACACATACACTCACTCTGTTGAGTAGTCATATAAGCAAAGGACTGATATTCTCAGAAACAATGAGAATAGTTGCCAAAGGTATACTAAGAATAAGCTATTATGAAGAATGTGGAGCTGGACTGAATTTAAAATGCTTTTCTTTATCTTCCTTGCTGGCTCTTTAACTTGAATTATTCACATATCATTATAGCTTACTGATACCATTAAAAAACACATAAATTGGTTTCACTATTAAAACACATTTGAAGAAGTAGATAAAAGAATAGACGTAACTTAAAAATGAGGCATGCAACAAAGTAGTTATGTTGTATGAAAATGATCACAAAGTAAAAATCAGAGAAACAATGATTTATTTTTAATGCAATATTGCATTAAATAATTAATTATTATGGAAAGAAAAATTGCTTTCATCGGCTTATGCTTCTAAATGATTAAAGGTAACATCATTATGTCACAAGCTTGCTTTTAGTAATATGGTAAAAGCCATTTTGACTACTGCATCCTGATAAATAATGTAATGATACCTAAAAATATGTGTTGTGCATATGAAATTAGATGTTAAAACTTCAAGGCATTTGTGGAGTCAACAGTGCTTTTTCTACTGTGAATAATATTTGGGAATACACCAAATGTTTGTCAAGTTGACAAATATAAATGTTCTTTAAATCATTGAAAAAATACAGAGAATAATTTAAAAATAAGAATTATCTCATACAATATGGTTTTAAATAATATAAAGTGTTTAACTTGGTGTATTAAAAAGTACAGTGGATTCAGAATCAAAATTGCTGGGTTTGAATGCCAACTTTAAAAATATTAACTATATGTTGTAGAGAATATGGATTTGTTCTTTCAATCTCTGTTTTCTTCTGGGGTAGAATCACACACTGTGGACTCACATCCACTTTACAAGACTTTGCTAATATAAAGCAATATTATTCTTGTCACTGAAGTTTTTTATTTACAAAAAGTATAATTTAGACTTTGATGTGTACAGTTCTGTGGGTTTTAGCAAATTCATAGAGTCACACATCCACATCATAGCTGTTATGTAGAACAGTTCCATCAATTCAAATATTCCCTTGTACTGCTCTTTCACAGGCTCTGCTTTGTTTCTATTTTACTGCTTGATTTTTCCAGGTGTCATATAGATGGAATCAAATAATATATAGCAGTTCAAGTCTGGCTTTTTTTACTTAAAAAAATGTATTTGAGATCTAACCACATTTTTCCATGTATCAATGACTTGCTCTGTTTTATTGCTTAGTCATATTCCAAGTCTTTTATACTATTGATATGTATTTGTATACCAAAGTTTGTCACTCATCAGTCAGAGGACATTTGGGTTGTTTTCAGTTTTCTGTGAATATAAGTAAGGATATAATAAACATTAACGTATAAATTTTGGGCAAACATAAATTGTTATTTCTTTGAGTTGCATATGTATGCATATAATACTATTATTAGTTATATGTTGAATTCATAAGAAACTGCCAAACTATTTTCCAAAATGATTCTATCAGTTTTCAATGCCAACAGCAGTGTGAGAGTTTTAGTTGCTCTGTATCCTCTCTAGTACTTGGTATTGTCAGCTATCGAGTACATTAAAAAAAAAACTATATTTTTGCTGGGAAGATGGTATGTGAATAGGTATGCAGTGGTAACTCATTGTAGTTATAATTTTCATATCCTAAAGGGTAATTATATTGAACATATTTTTATATTACCATTTGTTATTCAGATATCTTTTTGAAATTCATTTCAACTTTTATTTTAGATTTAGGGGTACATGTGCAGATTTGCACCTAGGTATATTGTGTGATGCTGTGGTTTTGGGTATGATTAATTCTATCACCCAGGTACTGAGCATAGTACCCAATAATTAACATCCCTTGTCTCTCTCTCTTCTTCCTCCCTCCAGCAGTCCCAGGTGTCTATTGTTCCCATCTTTATGTCTATAAACACCCACTGTTTAGCTCCCACTTATAACTGAACATGCAATACATAGTTTTCTGTTCTTGCATTAATTTACTTAAGATAATAAACCCTAGCTGCATCCATGTTGCTGCAAAGTACATGATTTTATCCTTTTTTATTGCTGTGTCATATTCCAGGTATTGCATGTACTACATTTTCTTTATCTAATCCACCATTGATGGGCACCTAAGTTGATTCCATGTATTTGCTATTGTGAATGGTGCTGCAATGAACATACATGCATCTTTTTGATGAGTACATGCATCTTTTTGATGAGACAATTTATTTCTGTTTTATTTTGTTTTGTATTTATATATAACCAGTAATGGATTGCTGCGTCAAATGATAGTTTTGTTTTAACTTCTTTGAGAAATCTCCAAAATGCTTTCCACATTGGCTGAACTAATTTACATTTTCACCAACAGTGTAGAAGCATTCCCTCTCCTTTTCTCTGCAGCCTCACTGGGTTCTGTGGTTTTTGACTTTTAATAATAGCCATTCTGACTACTGTGAAAAGGTATCTCATTGTGGTTTTGATTTACATTTCTCTGATGATTAGTGATGTTAAGCTCTGTTCATAGGTTTGTTGGCCATTTGTATGTCTATATTTGAGAAGTATCTATTAACATTTTTTGCCCACTTTTTAATTTTTTTGTCATTGTTGTTTAATTAAATCTCTTACAGACTCTGGATATCAGACCTTTGTCAGGTGATGCATATTGTTAATATTTTTTTCCATTCTGTAGGTTCTATGTTTACTCTGTTTATAGCTTTTTTGCTGTGCAGAAGCTGTTTAGTTTAAGTCCTACTTGTCAACTTACGTTTTTCTTGCAATTGCTTTTGAGCATGTTGTCATAAATTATTTCCCGAGACTAATGTCCAGAATGGCGTTTCCTAGGTTTCCTTCTAGGAAGCTTCAAGTTGGTGGTATTTCATTTAAACCTTTACTCCATATTGAGTTAATTTTTGTATATGATGAAAGATAGGGTTCAGTTAGGTTCTCCTGCACAGGGGTAGCCATCTGTTTCAGCACTAATTATCAAATAAGCAGTCTTTTCTCTATTGCTTATTTTTTGTTGACTTTGTTGTAGATCAGATAGCTTTAGGTGTGTGACTATTTCTGAGTTCTCTATTCTGTTCAGTTGGTCTTTGTGTCTGTTTTTCTACTAGTACCATGCTATTTTGGTTATTGTAGCCCTTTAATATAGTTTGAAGCCAGGTAGCATGATGTCTCTGGCTTTGTTCTTTTTGCTTAGAAGTGCTTTGGCTATCTGGGCTCTCATTTGGTTCCATAAGAATTTTAAATAGACTTTTCCAGTTCTGTGAAAAAGGATGTCAGCAGGTTGATAGGAATGGCATTTGAACCTGTGCCTTGCTTTAGGCAGTATAGTCAGTTTGACAATACTGATTCTTCCGATACATAAGCATGAAATGCTTTTCCATTTGTTTTTCTGATCTGTGATTTCTTTCAGTAGTGTTTTGTAATTTTCCTTATAGAGATCTTTCACCTTCTTGGTCGAGTATATTCCTAGGCATTTTATTTCAGTTTTATTGCAGTTATTGTAAATGGTGTTACATTTTTGATTTGGCTCTCAGTTTGAGTATTATTGATGTATAGAAATGCATCTGTTTTTTGTTTGTTTGTTTGTTTCCACATTGATTTTGTATCCTGAAACTTGACAGAAGTCCTTTATCAGTTCCTGGAGCCTTCTGGCAGAATCTTTGTTGTTTTCTATGTATAGAATCATCTCATTAGTGAAAAAGCTTGACTTCCTCTTTTTTTTTTGAATGCCTTTTCTTCCCTTCTCCTGCCTAATCACTCTGTCAAGGACTTCTAGTACTATGCTGAATCGGAGTGGTAAGAGTAGCATTCTTGTCTTGATCCAGTTCTGAATGGGAATGTTCCCAGTTTTTGCCTATTTGGTATAATGTTGGCTGTGGGTTGTCATAAAGGGTTCTTAATATTTTGAGGTATGTTCTTTCAATGCCTAGCATCTTGGGAGTTTTTATTGTGAAAGGATGTTGGATTTTATCAAAAGGTTTTTATGAGTCGATTGAGATGAACATAAAGTTTTTAATTCTATGCATGTGGTGAATCACATTTATTGATTTGTATTTTTTGAACTGACCTTGTGCACCAGGAATGATGCCAACTTGATTATGTTAAATTAACTTTTTAATGTGCTGCTGAATTCAGTTTGCTGGTATTTTGTTGAGGAATTTTGGATGTATGTTTATCATGGATATTGGCCTGTCATTTTCATTTTTCATTGTGTCTTTTCCATGTTTTAGTATCGGGGTGATGCTGGCATTGTAGAATGAGTAAGGGAAAAGTTGCTCCTCCTCAACTTTTTGGAATAGTTTTAGCAGAATTGGTACCAGCTCTTCTTTTACATTCAGAAGAATTCATCTGTCAATCCTTCTGGTCTGAGACCTGTTTTAGTTGGTAGGTTTATTAATGATTCATTTCCAGAACTCAATATTAGTCTATTCAGGGTTTCAATTTCTTTGTTGGTTTGCATAAATGTGTTTATAATAATCTCTGGGTATCTTTGGTATATCTTTGGGATCAGTTGTAATGTCATCTTTGTCATTTTTTCATTTTAGATTGTGCTTATTTGGATTTTTTTTTCTTTGTTAATATAGCTAGAGTTCTATAAGTCTTATGTAACCTTTCAAAGACTTAAATTTTGGTATTGTTGATTCTTTATATGGACATTTTGCTATCAATTTTCTTCAGTTTGGCTCTGATTTTAGTTGTTTATTTTTATTTATTTTTTTTACTTCTGCTAGCTTTGGATTAGTTTGTTCTTATTTTTCTAGTTCCCTTAAGTATGACATTAAATAATTAATTGGAATATTTCTAACTTTTGGAGGTAAGAAATTAACACTATAAACTTTCCTCTTAGTACTGCTTTGGCTGTGTCCTATAAATTTTGTTGTATTGTGTCTTTGTTTTCATTTGTTTGAAAGAATTTTTTTTTTTTTTATTTCTGCCTTAATTTTGTTGTTCACCCAAAAGTCATTCAGGGTCAAGTTACATAATTTCCAGATCATTGTGTGGTTTTGAGAGATCTTCTTGGTATTGATTTCTATTATTTTCTACTTTGATCCAAGAGTATGGTTGATATGATTTTGACTTATTTTGTATTTATTAAAACTTGTTTTATGGGATGCATGTGGTTGATCTTGTAGTATGTTCCATGTGTGATGAGAACAATGTAAAATTTGTGGCTGATGGATGGAATATTATGTAGACATCATAATACTATGTATTATGTATTAGGTATGATTAGTGACATGTCAAACTTAAGTCCAGAATTTCTTTGTTTGTTTTCTGCCTCAATACTCTGTCTAATGCAGTGGGGTGCCAAATTACCCCACTAGTATTGTGTGGCTAAGTATTTTCATAGGTCTAGAAGTACTTGTTTTATAAATCTGGGTTCTCCAATATTGGGTGCATATATATTTAGGACAGTTATGTCTTGTTGAACTCTTTGCTCCTTTGCCATTATGCAATGCCCTTCTGTGTCATTTTTCTACTATTGTAGGTTTAAAGTCTGTTTTATCTGACATAATAGTGATACCTGCTATCTTTTGAATCTGTTTGTATGACAGAGCTATCTTCAACCCTTTATTTTAAGCCTACGGGTATTGTTACATGTGAGATGGGTCTCCTGAAAAAAGCAGATGGCTGAATCTTGTTTTTATTAATTTATTTATTACCAACTTACCACTCAGTGCCTTTTAAATGGAGTGTTTAGACCATTTACATTCAAGGTTAACATTGACATGTGATGTTTTGACCCTATCATGAAGTTGTTAGCTGGTTGTTTTATAGTTTCTATTGTATGATTGTTTATAGAGTGAAAGGGTTATGTACCTGTATGTGTTTTTGTGGTGGGAGGTATCGTTCTTTTGTTTCCATGTTTAGAACTTCCTTAAGAATGTCTTGTTATGTTGGTCTAGTGTTATCCAAATATCTTATTTGTCAATGTTTGTTCATGTATATATTGGGTTATAAGTTTTTTTCATTGCTGAGTTTTGATAATTTGTTATATATTCTGAATAATTTGTTTTCCAGTAGTGTGATTTACAAATATATTAATTTTTTCAAAAGTTTTTTTGTGTATAGCAAAAATCTTTTATTTTTGAAGTCCAATTTATTTTTTTTTTCTTTATGGATACCACTTTTGATACTGTATCTAAAATTTTTTGCTTAATACATGTTCGCCAACATTTACTATGCTTTCTTCCAGAATTTAAATTTAATAATTTTATACTTAGACTCATGATCCACTTTGAAGTGATTATGTATAAGTTGTGAGGTCTAGGTCAGGGTTAATATTTTATATATGGACATCTGATTATTATACCACCATTTGTGGAGAATGCTATAGTTTGGATGTTTGTCCCCTCCAAATCTCATGTGAAAATTTGATCCCATGTTGGAGGTGGGGCCTAATGGGAGGTGTTTGAGTCATGAGAGTGAATCCCTCATGAATAGATGAATACTTTCTCTGGAGGTGCAGTGAGTGAATTTTAACTCTGTTAGTTCCCTCAGAGCTGGTTGTTAGAAAGAGCCTGGCATTTCTGTTCTCTCTCCTGCTTTTTGTCCCACTATGTGATCTCTGTACATGCTGGGTGCCCTTCACTTTCCCTCATATGTAGAAGCAGCATGAGTCCCTCACCAGAACTGTGTGCTGGTGCCTTGTTTCTTGTACAGCCTACAGAATCCTGAGCCAAATAAACTTTTCTTTATAACTCACCTAATCTAAGACATTCCTTTTGCTATTGAATTGCTTTTATACTGTATCATAAAACTGTTGACTCTAAACATGTGGATCTATATATGGAACTCTCCTTTTATCATTTCACCAACATCATACAACTCTGATTACTTTTAGTAGGTCTCAATTTGGAGCACAGATTCCTTTAATTTTGACCTGTCAAAACTGTTTGGCTATTCAAATACTTTTGCCAATTCTAACCCTTCTGCCTTTCCATATAATGTTTAGAAAAATATTATTGATAAAATATTTATTACTGAAAAGCCTGCTAGTATTTTGATAGAAATTTTACTGAATTTGTAGATCAAATTGGAACAAATTGGTATCTTAGCAATAGTTGAATATTTCTGTAATCCATAAACATGAAATATCTCTGTATTTAATTGGGTTTTATTTGATTACTTCCATCAGTGTTTTGCAGATTTCAGCATGCAGATCTTACCTTGATATTGGTAGGGTTACATCTAGGAATTTCAAAGTTTGGTTCTATTATAAATGGTACAGTTTAAAATAATTAATTAATTAATTATAGGCCAGGTGTGGTGGCTCATGCCTGTCATCCCAGCATTTTGGGAGACTGAGGTGGGCATATCACAAGGTCAGGAGTTTGAGACCAGCCTGGCCAACATAGTGAAACCCTGTCTATACAAAAAATACCAAAAAAATTAGCTGGGACTGGTGGCAGGTGCCTGTAATCCCAGCTACTTGGGAGGCTGAGGCAGGAGAATAACTTGAAACTGGAAGGTGGAGGTTTCAGTGAGCTGAGATCGTGCAACTACAGTCCAGCCTGGGTGACAGTATGAGACTTTGTCTCAGAAAAAAAAAATTAAATTCTACTTATTCTGCTGGTATATAGACATATAATTGCTTTTTGTATATTGACATTTACTATATAATCATGCTAAATTAAGTCATTCTATGAGATTGTAAATTCTTTAGTATTTTCTATATAGACAATTATGTCACCTGCAATATTGGTGTTTTAAAGTTTTTTCTTTTCAGTCTTCTTGAATCTTTACATAAATAGATTGTCATTTTCTTCAAATGATTTTCTGTATTTATTGAAATACTATTTGCATTTTCTCTTTAGTTCATGTGAATTATTTGGATTAACTTTTGAATACTGAACCTGCCATTAATTCTTAGGAAGAACGTCTCTCATTTTCTTGGTGCATTATCCTTTGTATATTTTATTATGTCCAATTTTCTAATACTTTTTTGAAGATGTTTGCATATGTGTTAATGAGGGATGGTTGTCTATGTTTTTTCTTCTTGTAATGTCTATTTCTGGTTTTGGTATTAGGCTAATGGAGGTCCTATACAGTATGTGGGGAAGTGTTCCCTCCTCCTATATTTTTGGAAGACAATGTTTAGAATTGACTTTTTTTTTGTTAAATATTTGAGAGAATTAATCAGCAAAGCCTTCTGAGCCTGGAGTTATCTTTGTTGCATAGTTTTAAGCTATGGATTACATTACTTTAATACATTTAGTACTATTAAGATTATTTATTTTCCTGAGTTAGTATTGATAGTTTAAAGAAGTATCCTACTTTACCTACAGTGTCAAAATTATTACAAGAGAGTTGTTTGTTTCATTCTCTTATTATCCAGTTAATATTTGTGGTGTTTATAATGATGTTTCATTTTTTTATTGTGATTCTGGTAATGTGTATCTTTCCTCTTTTTTACTTTTCAATCAGACTAGATGTTTAACAATGTTATTGACTTTTTACAAGAACCAGCTTTGGATTTGGTAATGCACCCTATTGCTCTTCTGTTTTCAATTTTATTGATTTCTGTTTTTATCTTTATCATTCCTTGCCTCTTATTTTAAGATTAATTTGCTCTTATTTTTCTAGTTTTTAAAATATGTCATACTAATTTGAGACTTTTCTTTTTCCCCAAATTTTACTTTATGCTATAAATGTACATTTACACTTTTTAGCTGTATTCTTCCTATTTTCATATGCTATATTTTTATTTTTATACAAATTAAAATAATTTCTAATTATGCTATAAATATACATTTGCATTTTTAGCTGTGTCCTTAATATTTTTATACAAATCAAAATAATTTCTAATTTTCCATGAGATCCCCTGAATTATAGGTATAGATGCATATCTTTTACTTTTCAAATATTTGGAATTTCCAAAATACCTTTCTGATACTGATTTCTCATGTAATTCTGCAGTGGTTAACTTAAGGACATATTTTGTATGAATTCCTTTAATTTGTTAATTCAGGCTTTACAGCTCATAATAGGGTATATATTGACTGCATCTTGTTCACTTTTAGAAAAAAATATGTATTATTTTTTTCTTGATTTTAGTGTTCTATATATGTAAATTAGGTTGATATTGTTCAGTTCTTCTGTATCTTTGCTGATTTTCTCTCTACTGGTTTTATCAATTATTGAGAGAAGAATGTTGAAGCATCCAATTATATGTGGATTTGCCTATTCCTCTTTTTAGTTCTATTGGTTTTTTCTTCCTATACTTTGAAGCTCTGTTTTCAGATGCACACACTTTACAATTATGAGTATGAACTATTTTATCATTATACAATGTCCCTCTTTATTCCTAGAATTACTACCTGTTCTTAAGTCTACTGTATCTCATATTAACATAACTACTCCAGCTTATTTTTACTAGTGTTTGCATATGTATAAATGTGTGTGTGTTTATATACATATATATGCATATATATTCTGTAATTTTACTGTTAACTTATATATAGCTTTGGCATAATTTGCTTTTCTTCATAAGTAAAGAGAAAACACTGATGTCATAAGGTTTTTCTGACACTCAAAGTTATTAGTTTAGTGCTTGGCATATAGTACGTATTATTTTTAAATATTGCTAATATTACAATATTATTAGTCTTTAATATTTTAAAATGTAACCTATGTATCAGTTGATGTTCATTATCTTAAAATTTATTATGAATTATCTTGAAGAGCTTTTTTATTTTAAAGGCATTCTTAGCTTCGATATCCTATTATTAACCTTCAATATTTGAAAATGTAACCTATGTATCAGTTGATGTTAGTTATCTTAAAATTTATTGTGAATCATCTTGAAGAGCTTTTTTACTTTAAAGGCATTCTTAGCTTCAATATCCTACATTTTCTCATTATTTTTCTTCTGCCCGTCCTTCATTGTGATCTGATATTATTCCAAATCTCAGACCCAATCTTCCTCACTTCCAGCTTATTTTTTCCTTTATCTCTGCCCTTGCCTAATCCTTAAGAAGACCTACATGCAAATGGCTTACAAGTAGTACAATTTTATATTCTCATTAAATATCTGTCTTATTGAAATCTTTATGAACACCTTGTCTTCAGAGATTTTTTGTAGAACAACCTGCTGCAAAATATTCTATTCATCTTATAGCAACTTACTGTTTCTCTATCTTGTTCTTATTCATTACTTTCTTATATTCCTTGTGAATTACAAGGTTCTTATGCATTTTGCAGTTATTCTCTTAGAACTAGCCACAAATAAGATAAACACCCCATATTTCATTTGTATATTCTGCTTTTCAAATTGAAAACAAATCACTATCTTAGTCACACAAACTATTAAGAGTCATATTATGTTTGTAGGTAGGAAGGAGCTGTGACTTGTGACTTGTCCATACAGTGTTTTAATCTAATTTTCATGTATTTGTTTATTATCAATAATTTGATATCTAAATTTTCAAATTTGACTTTGGAGGTCAAATGGTGACAAACATCTACAAAAATTCTGCTAATTGCTGACTCAAAGCTAAACAAATTTAGGTAATTCTTTAATTGGAGAATTTTCTCTCCCTACTTGCATCTAAACTAATACCAATTAGCTCTTGTGCGGATTGAAAAAATTAAAGAATTGTAATAATGTATTATTCATTTGAGTTTAATTGAATAAATTCCTTTTAGTAGTTTCCACAAATCTAATTGATAATATATTTGAAAGTTAACTGAATGTCTTTTTGTCATAGTATGATGGAGTGTTGGTGGGTGTTGGGAAGTTGATTTCTGTCAACTCATATATATTCACAAGAGATTCCCATGCTGGCTCCATTCATGCCAATTACTTATCTATGAATTAGAGAATTAGCTGGAAAATTAGAGATTCCCTCTCATGCCAAAATTTGAAATGCATTTAATGGTAAATATAAATCCTGACATAATGTATGTGCTTTTCCAAATAATACTTTATTAGGGCAATCATTAAGATGTTCATCAACTATCATTTTGTCTTAACTGTAAGGTCTAACTTTTCTTATCTTGAGACACTACAGATAAAAAAAAGAGTAAATATGCCTGCCTCTATGGTCTTGTGTATATCAGATTTTGTTCTCCAGTGCACTGTAGGTGCAGAGATGGGTAATTTAATTTGCCAAGAAAGTATGAAGAAGCTTATGCCAAAAGATGCAATTTTCAAGTAATTGCCATGTTACTAACAGTGTGAAAACAGAGTAACTATGCATTTATTCCTTTCCAAAGTAACATTATGTTTGTTTTCTTATTAGCTTTTCTTATTTCGTTCTCTTGAGTCAAAGGGATTCCAACTGTGTTATCATGTGAATGGAACATAATACAGCAATTCATTTTCATTAAACTCAACTTAGAGAGTGGCTTATGGAGCCTAGCAACAAGGAATAAAGGAAGAATCAACCAGAAGCTTTTTTGCCACTGAATTTTGTAAGTCAAGTATTCATTTCACTTCACTCTGGGGAAAACCAATAATTTATTCAATTTTTTCCAGTCAGAATCACTTGGTGCTTAAAAGACGAACTTGGTGCTTAAACTAAACTTGAAAGAAAGACATTATGTAGGAAAAGGAGATGTAACTAAGACGATATACATTTTAGATGTAATATTATTTTTAATAATAGGTAAGTCAATATGCACCCATAACTCCCAAAAGTGTCTACAAGAAAAGTAAGTTTTTTTAGTTCTCAAACAATGCAGATGGCTTACGTTTTCATGTTAATATTATATTCTTGGCAGCCATTCAATAATTTCTTTTACTTTAATATTTACATCAAAAATTTGCCAAAATAAAAACAAATCATGATTTTGATTCTGAAACTCACATCATTTAACCTTTTTTCTCTTAAAATATACTTACTTCATAATTAGTCTCCATATTCTTACCCTTGATACTGTAGTTTATTATCAGGAAAAAAGCTCCCAGAGTAATATTTGAAAACAAAATTTTATCATATGACTCCCCACCTCAAAAACCTTAAAAGGCTTTCTACCATCTGAGGAATAAAATTCCAAACTTGACCAAGCCAGAACTCCCAGATTTGATCCTTGTTTACCCCTCTGATATCTAATCAAATGATTTTCTACTCTGCACATATCACTTAATTACCTTTCTTTTGATATTCCTACATACATGATACAGAATTATGTCTTTCTGCTTTCTTTCCCTCTTAGAAATTTCTTTTCTCATATCTTGGAATAATTATTTCCAATAAATGGGGTCCAGCATATAAATCAACTCAGAAAACACTTTCTTCTACTTAGTTACTATATATCATGTTACTGTTTTACTTTTTAACAGTGCTTACCACAGTACCAGAAGATGTTATTTTACTTATTTTCTTCCTCCCTTTACCGTAATATAAACTGTAGAAAATTAATGAACCAGGATGAGAAAACATTTTATGAACCTGAGTCAGAGGATCTGTTGGTGTAGTACTTATGGAAGATAATGGACCCAAAAAGCAAGTGAACTCAGCCTTAGAATAATTACATACTTAATTAAATGCCTTCACCAACATGTATGAAAAAAGTCACATAATTAAGATAATTGAGAAAAAAAAGAGTAATTGAGCTGGTAAAAGAATATACAAAGACTTTGTTATTGGAAGATGGCCAACTTAATTAATGTTTCTATGGAGTGAATATCTATGTGAGACATTCAAAACCTCATTGTCATCAGAATGTACTTAAATTTTGTGAATGATATTACAGGTCAAATTATGAAAAAATACTTGAGGGAAATGTGGCCTGGATATATTGACCGATTTCAGGTTATAGAGAAAGGCATTAAAGTAGTGGGGCTGTGATCTCTCTAGAAATTGAGAATGGGAAATGTCCATGGAGAAGGAATGGCAGGTTATGGTCTAAGCTTCTAGTAATTACACTGACAACTGACCTCCTGGTAGGCATATTAGTAATGTTTTCTAGAAGGTAGGTTCTTATTTATGGAATATTCTTAGCATGAAGTTACAATTTAAAATATATTATGGTTCACAAACATAAGTTCCACTGATTTATGGGACATGTCTCCCAGGACCCCAGGAAAGTCTAGTAATCTAGGTGACTATCTGAGGTATAAAATAGAGGCATTTAATAATCTAAATACTCCCCAATTTGTGAGATGACTCTAAAAGTTTCCTTAGAGGATCCCTCTGTTATTCTGGGTCACTGCATGTGAGTGATGAGTAAAGGAAGGCTCCACATAGGATGTCCCGCATATCCCTTTCTCTGGCTGGCTTCTTTGATTACTTGTCTCCTCAAATTTACTAGTAACCACCTGATTATCTCAATAGATGCAGAGAAGGCCTTCGATAAAATTACACACCCATGTAGTGCTAAAAACTCTCAATAAACTAGGTATTAATAGAATGTATCTCAAAATAATAAGAGCTATTTATGACAAACCCACAGTCAACATGATACTGAATGGGCAAAAACTGGAAGCATTCCTTCTGAAATCCAGCACAAGACAAAAATGCCCTCTCTCACCACTCCTATTCAACATAGTATTGGAAGTTCTGGCCAGGACAATCAGGCAAGAGAAATAAATAAAGGGTATTCAAATAGGAAGAGAGGAAGTCAAATTATCTCTATTCACAGATGGCATGATTGTATATTTAGAAAACCCTGTCGTCTCAGCCCAAAATCTCCTTAAGCTGATAAACAACTTCAGCAAAGTCTCAGGATACAAAAACAATGTGAAAAAATCACAAGCATTCCAATACACCAATAACAGACAAACAGAAAGCCAAATCATGAATGAACTCCTGTTCACAATTGCTACAAAAAGAATCAAATACCTAGGAATACAACTTACAAAGAATGTGAATGACCTCTTCAGAGAGAACTACAAACCACTCCTCAAGGAAATAAGAGAGGATATAAACAAATGGAAAAACATTCCATGTTTATGGATAGGAAGAATAAATATCATGAAAATGGCCATACTGCCCCAAAGTAATTTACAGATTCAAGGCTATCCCCATCAAGCTACCATTGACTTTCTTCCCAGAATTAGAAAAAATAAAAAAAACACCTTAAATTTCATATGGAACCAAAAAAGAACTTGTATAGTCAAGGCAATCATAAGCAAAAAGAACGAAGCTGGAGTCACCATGCTACCTGACTTCAAACTATACTACAAAGCTACATTAACCAAAACAACATGGTACTAGTACCAAAACAGACATACAGACCAATGGAACAGAACAGAGGCCTCAGAAATAACACCACACATCTACAACCATCAGATCTTCGACAAACCAGACAAAAACAAGCAATGGGGAAAGGATTTCCTATTTAATAAATGATGCTGGGAAAACTGGCTAGCCATATGCAGAAAACTGAAACTGGACCCCTTCCTTACACCTTATAAAATTCACTCAAGATGGATTAAAGACTTAAACATAAGACCTAAAACTATAAAAACCCTAGGAGAAAACCTAGGCAATACCATTCAGAAACATAGGCATGGGCAAACATTTCATGACTAAAACACCAAAAGCAATGGTAACAATAGCCAAAACAGACAAATAGTGTCTAAATTAACTAAAGAGCTTATGCATAGCAAAAGGAACTATCATCAGAGTGAATAGACAACCTACAGAATGGGAGAAAAGTTTTTAAATCAATCTGACAATGGGCTAATATCCAGGATCTACAAAGAACTTAAATTTACAAGAGAGAAACAAACAATCCCATCAAAAAGTGGGTAACAGATATGAATCTCAATGGAAATGCTTTTCAAAAGAAGGCATTTATGTGGCCCACAAACATATGAAAAAATGGTTATCATCACTCGTCATTAGAGAAATGCAAATCAAAACCACAATGAGATACCATCTCCTGCCAGTTAGATCATTAAAAAGTCAGGAAACAACAGATGCTGGAGAGGATGTAGAGAAATAGGAATGCTTTCACACAGTTGGTGGGAGTATACATTAGTTCAACCATTGTGGAAGACATTGTGGTGATTCCTCAAGGATCTAGAACCAGAAATACCATTTGACTCAGCAATCCCATTACTGGGCAGATACCAAAAGGATTAGAAATCATTCTACTGTAAAGACTCATGCACATGTATATTTATTGCAACACAGCACTGTTTACAATAGCAAAGACTTGGAACAAACCCAAATGCACATCAATGATAGACTGGATTAAAAAAAAATGTGGCAATGTGGCACATACACACCATAGAATACTATGTAGCCACAAAAAAGGATCAGTTCATGTCTTTTGCAGGGACATGGATGAAGCTGAAAACCATCATTCTCAGCAAACTAACACAAGAACAGAAAACCAAACACT
>CAUYQU010012069.1:0-65795 GCA_963574635.1 Cheracebus regulus
CTTTGGGAGGCTGAGGCAGGCAGATCACCTGAGGTCAGGAGTTCGAGACCAGCCTGACCAACATGGAGAAACCCCATCTCTACTAAACATACAAAATTAGCCGGGCATGGTGGTACATACCTGTAATCTCAGCTACTAGGGAGGCTAAGGCAGGAGAATCGCTTGAACCCAGGAGGCAGAGGTTGCAGTGAGCCAAGATCACACCACTGCACTCCAGCCTAGGCAACAAGAACGAAACTCCATCTCAAAAAAAATAAAAATAAAAAAACTTTTCCCCTTAGTTTTTAAAGATATTTTAAAAATAAGTGACTAGCAAAAAAGATACCAATATACTGTAAAGTTTATAACATAAATGGGAATAAAATGTAATAGCACAAATGTGGGAAAGGGGACACACAATGTAAGATCCTTATGCTACATGTAAAGTGGTATGACAGCACTTCAAAGTATGCTATGATAAATTAGATGTATACTATAAATCTTAAAATCACCACTAAAAAGCAGATGAACAGAGAAAAAGTAATAGTTAATAAGCTAACAAAAGAAACAAAATCAGTACATGTTTAAAACACTCAATGCAAAGGACAGCAGAATAAGAGAAGAAAGGGAACAAAGAGCACATAGAAGAAATAGCCGACAGCAAGGTGATAGATTTAAACTTAACTTTATCAAAAATCACTTTAGGACAGCCATTTCAACTATAAATAGTCTAAAAACAGTTTCAAGCAGTTTAGTAATTTGGAAATAGTTACTTGGAAAGAATAACAATAAATGAACATTAATAGATTCAAGTCATATAAATTGTGACCACAATGAAATTAAATCAGAAATCAGTAATAAAAAACATATCTCAAAAATCATCAAATACCTGGAAATAAATAACAGGCTTCTAAATGACCCATTAAGTCAAAGAAGAAATCAAAGGGAATTAACGCAGCATATCAAAATCTCTTGGAAGCAGTAAAAGCAGTATTTACAGAGAAATCTAAAGCAGTAAACATGTATTAGAAAAAAAGGTCTCAATGATGTCAGCTTCTACCTTAAGAATCTAGAAAAAGAAAGGATACTATAATACACAGAAAAAGAAGAAAAAATAATAATGAGCAAAAATCAGTGAAATAGAAAACTAAAAAGCAATAGAGAAAAATCAATGACCCAAAAGCTGATTTCTTAAGAAAAATCAATAAAATTGATAATCTCTAACTCACTGGCAACAAAGTACAAATTATCAATATTAAGAAAGAAGAGATGTTACTATAGATTCTACACATATTTTAAAAGATGGTTCTATATTTTCTCAACAAGGGCACCAAAACAATTCAATGAGGAAATAATAACCTTTCCAACAAATGCTGCTAGGAGGATTGGCTACCCACCTACAAAAGACACTGGACCCCTATCTCACGCCATATACCAAAATGAACTCAGGATGAATCAAAGACCTAAACGTAAGCACTAAAATGATAATGTTCTTGCTGGGCATGGTTGCTCACACCTGTAAACCCAGACTTTAGGAGGCTGAGGCAGGAGGACAGCTTGGGCCCCAGGAGTTCGTGACCAGCCTGGGCAACACAGCGAGACCCCATCTCTACAAAAAATAAACAACATTAGCTGGGCATAGTGGTGTGTGCCTGTGATCCCAGCTACTTGGGAGACTGAGGTAGGAAAATTACTTGAGCACAGGAGGTTGTAATGAATCAAGATCATGCCACTGCACACCAGCCTGGGTGAGAGAGAGAGAGAATTTGTCTTTAAAAATAAAAAATAAAAACCATTCGTAGCTGACAACATAGGTGCAAATCTTTGTGACCTTGGATTAAACAATAGTTTCTTACATATGATGCTAAAAGCGTAACCAACAAGGACAAATGTGAGTCCACTTACTATATTAGTTTACCTAAAATTGTCAAATTAATGAAAACAAAAAGCAGAATGGTGGTTGCCAGGGACTGAGGGAGGGGGAAATGTCCAGTCATTGCTTAATGAGTACAGAGTTAGTTATGCAAGATGAAAAACATTCTGCAGATGGACCATGGTGATGGTTATACACAATGTGAGACTGTAATGCCACTAAACTATAAACTTTAAAAATCGTTAAAATGGGGCCAGGCGTGGTAGCTCACTCCTGTGATCCCATCACTCTGGGAAGCCAAAGCAGGCGGATCACAATGTCAGGAGATCAAGAACATCTTGGCCAACATGGTGAAAACCCATCTCTACTAAAAATACAAAACTTAACTGGGCATGGTGGTGGATGCCGGTAATCCCAGCTACTCTGGAGGCTGAGGCAGGAGAACTGCTTGAACTGAAGAAGTAGAGGTTACAGTAAGCTGAGATCGTGCCACTGCACTTCAGCTTAGGCAACAAAAGCAAAACTCCATCTCAAAAAAAAAAAACGGTTAAAATGGTAACTTTTATGTACATATATTCTACCACAATTAAAAAATAAAAATTGAAAAAGCACAAGCAACCAAAGAAAAATACAAGTAAGTGGGGATCATCAAAATGAAAACCTTTTGTGCTTCCAAGAACTCAAGAGAATGAAAAGATAAACCATAGAATGAGAGAAAATATTTGTAATCGTCTATCTATAAAAATCCTTACAACTTAATAAAAAGATAAACATTATCTAAAAATGGGCAAATGACTTAAACAGATGTTTCTGCAAATAAGATAGGCAAATAGCTAATAAGCACATGAAAAAATGCTCAATATCATTAGCCCTCAAGGAAATGCAAATCATAACCACAGTGAGATACTTCACACCCACTAGGATGGCTACAATAAAAAAGACAACAAAAACATGTGTTGGCAAGGATGTAGAGTTATTTGTACACTCATCCACTGCTGGTGGGAATGCAAAATGGTGCAGCTGCTTTGGAGAATAATTTGGCAGTTCCTCAACAAATTAAACATAGAATTATCGTATGATCCAGGAATTCGATTCTTAGGTATACACCCAAAAATAAAGGAAAACATATGTCCACACAAAAACCTGTACAAAAATGTTCATAGCAGCATTATTCATAATAGTCATAAAGTGGAAACCACTTAAATGTCCATCAACTGCTGAGTGAAGAATAAACAAAACAAGGTATATTTTAACAATACAATGAAATACTATTAAGTCATAAAAAGGAATGAGGTATTGATAAATGCTATAATGTGGATGAACCTTAAAAACATTATGCTAACTGAAAGAGGTCAGTTACAAGTGGTTAACTATTGTATGATTCCCATTTATATGAAATATCCTGAATAGGCCAGGTGCAATGGCTCACACCTGTAATCTCAGCACTTTGAGGGGCCTAGACAGGAGGATCACCTGAACCACAGGAGTTCGAGACCAGCCTGGGCAACATGGTAAGATCTTGTTTCTATAAAATATAAAAAATTTAGCCAGGCATAGTTGCACATGACTGTAGGTCCAACTACTCCGAAGGCTGAGGCAAGAGGACTGCTTGAGCCTGGGAGTTTGAAGCTGCAGTGAGCCATGATCATGCCACTGCACTCCAACCTGGGCAAAAGGGCAAGATTCTGTCTCTTAAAAAAACAAAAAAAGGCCAGGCGTGGTGGCTCACGCCTGTAATCCAAGCACTTTGGAGGCCAAGGTGGGCGGATCACCTGAGGTCGGGAGTTCAAGACCAGCCTGACCAACGTGGTAAAACTCGTCTTTAAAAAAAAAAAGAAAGAAAGAAATACAGAATAGGCAAATAAATAGCGATAAAAAGGAGATAAGTGATTGCATAGACTGTGGGAGGGACACAATGGTAGAAAGTGAGTGCTAGGGGTATAGGGTTTCTTTTTGGAGTGATGTAAGTATTCTGCAATTCGGTACTGTTGATGGTTGCCCTATTTTGTAAATATACTAAAAATCACTGAATTGTATACTTTAAAAGGGTGATTTTATGGTATGTGTTTATCTCAATTTTTTTAAAAGAGAATATTACAAATAACTTCATGTCAATAAACCCAACAAATTCCATGAAAAACTGCAAACTCCCCCAAAACTCACTCAAGAAATTATTTCTTAAATATCCTTAAAGAAAGTGAAGTTATAGTTTAAAACTTAGCAACAAATAAATTCCAGGTCAAGGTGAGTTCACTGGTGAATTCTAGCTATGCCACTTGATAAATATTTAAGGAAAAAATAATCCTAATTCTACCCAAATTCTTCTAGAAAACTGAAGAGGAAGATTTCCCAACTCATTCCATAAGGCCAGCATTAGTCTGATTTCAAAATCAGACAAAAACATTACAAGAAAATAGAACTACAAACCCATATTCCTCAAAAACAGAGGCAAAACTCCAAACAAGTTTTTAACAAACAAAATCTAATAATATTTTTAAAATAATACACCATCACCAAATGGTGTTTATCCCCAAAAATGTAAGATTGGCTTACATGTACATAAGGTTGGTTCAATGCAATTCACTCTATATTAACAGACTTAAAAAAAAAAAAAAAACCGAAAAGGGAAAAAAAAAAACCCATAAGATCTTCTATACAAATACAGAAAAGAGGTTTTAACAACATCTAGCATCCATTTATGGTGACAGAATGCAGATCAGTGATTACCAGGGCATGTGGGAGAGGTGAGCAGCAGCAGGAAGACTTAGAAAATAGTATGAAGAAACTTTGGGGAGATGGATATGATAATAATCTTGATTGCAGTGACGGTTACACAGTATATACATTTATCAAAATATAACAAATTATATACTTTAAGTATCTACAGTCAATTATTCCTCAATAAAGCTATTTCAAAATAAATCCAAGAAACAAAACACTTTCAAAGACACAAGTTAAAATCTTAGCAACTTAAAGGAGATACAAACTGTACCTGGCCTTTCCATCTCTATCTAATTCTACTCTAAATCTTCCCCAGGAGCTAACCAGATTTAAATTTCAATCTCATATGACAGAAGTTTTCAACGACAGCAAAGTATCAGAATCACCTGGGACATTTAAGAAAAAAGAAAACAGGAGTTTCTAGTTCCACAGGTCTGGAATTCAGTCCAGTTGTAATTTATTTATTTTTTGTAACAAAGTCTCGTTCTGTTGCCTACACTGGAATACAGTGGCGCAATCTCCATTTACTGCATCTGACTGCCTCACTGCACCTGACTGCCTCCCCAAGTGCTGGGATTACAGGCATGAGCCACTGTGCCGGGCAATTTTTTGTCCTTTTTCAATTTTGTATTACTTTTAACTTTTCTGTTAAAAGACAGTACATATAAAGAGAAGTGCAAAATCATAAATGTATAGCTTGATGAACTATCATAAAAGGTAGAGGTGTGTATTCTTTAAGAGTTCCAAGGATATGATGAACAGCCAAAAACTATCACCTCTGCCTCAAATATGTTTCCTTTCTTTGCTCACCTACTATTTATATTATCCTTTAAGTCACAGATCAGATGCACCCACCTTCTCCAAGAACCTGTGTCCCCAGGGAACCATGTACATAGCTCTTACCTTACCACTTACCTTTAAAAAGTGGTATGTATGGTACAAAGACAGTAAGTTTGCCCACCCTCCCTCAAACTATTCCCCAACCAGGAGTTTCAAGATTACTATTTATTATACTCATCTATTCACTTGTCTGTTTCATCCATTAAAACTGTTTTATAGCAACGCCTATCTTATTTTTCATTTTCTTTGTGCCTAGAAAATATTCATTAAACATTATTATTGGGACATTATTCAAACTGAAAGTATGGAGAATAAATCAGTAAAGTTAAAAAAACAAAACAAAAACAAAAAGTATGAAGTAAGGGGAACGGTATCCGTATAGGTCTTGAAATAGAAAAGGGCATGGCATATCAGCAAAACTGGAACAAGGCCAATGAGGCTGAAACCTAACAGGCAAAGGGAAAAAAGCATCATAAATTGAGCTTTCAAGTGGACAGATGCCAGACCATAAAGGGCTCTCTAAGCTATGGTAGAAATTTGATGGGTATTTTTTTTTTTTTTTGAGGCAGAGTTTCACTCTTGTTGCCCAGGCTGGAGTGCAGTGGTGCAATCTCGGCTCACTGCAACCTCCAACTCCTGGGTTCAAGTGATTCTCCTACCACAGCCCCCTGAGTAGCTGGGATTACAGGCATCTGCCACTATACCCAGCTAATTTTGTATTTTTAGTAGAGACGGGTTTCCACCATGTTGGTAAGGCTGGTTTCAAACTCCTGACCTCAGGTGATTTCCCAAAGTGCTGAGATTTACAGGTATTAGCCACCACACCAGGCCTTGATCCGGTTGTTTTATGTTTCTTTTTACCTTTTTAAAGTTTTATTTGGATTATTTATTCTACTGAAGAATTTTAAAAAAGAGAATGACACATCTAACATACATTTTTAAAAGATTGTTCTGGCTTCTGTGTAAATGTGAACTCAGCGCGCGATGGGAGAGGAACAAGAGCACAATAATAAATGTGAACAAGGCCAGGCACAGTAGCTTATGCCTGTAATCCCAACATTTTGAGAAGCCAAGGCAGGCGGATCACTTGAGCCCAGGAATTCGAGAACAGCCTGGACAACATGGTGAAACTCCACCTCTACGAAGATACGAAAATTAGCTGGGTATGGTGGCACATGCCTATAGTCCCAGCTGCTGGGCAGGCTGAGGTTGGAGGATCAGCTAAGCCAAAATCAGGCTCATGCACTCCAGTCTGGGTGACAGAAACCGCCAAAATCAGGCTCATGCACTCCAGCCTGGGTGACAGAAACCCTGTCTCATCAGTCAATCAATCAATCAATCAATCAATCAGTAGTAATAAAGGGTGATAAAAAAATTAAAAGCTTAAGCAGAAAAATGACGCTGATCCAATTTTGCCATATATCCATTCCCTCAACAAACATTAATTTGGACCAACTGTGGTCTTGGCACTATTCTGGGCACCAGGAGTGCAAAGGCAAACAAAAAGTGCCTGCTTTCATAAAGTTTACACTTTGTATAAACAAATCAAATACAAATTATGTCAGGTGAGAAACACTACAAAAAAAATAGAGCAATGTAAGACAATAAAGAATGATGAGGAACTCTCTAATGGCCTAACATTAAATTTTGTTTTTTAATAGAGACAGGGTCTTACTATGTGGTCCCAGGTAGTCTCGAACTCCTAGGCTCAAGTGATCCTCTCTCCTTAGCCTCCCAAAGTGCTAGGATTATAGGCATAAACCACCACACCTGGCCATGACCTAACGTTTAAAAAGCAATCATGTAGGGTCTGCTAGGCTACCGTAAGGACTTAGGATTCTATACCTAGTGAGATGAGAGTCATTGGAGAATTTTGATAAAGGGAATAACATAATTTGCTATTTAAAAAGGATCATTCAGACTACTATGTGGAGAACAGACTGCAGAGAGCAAAATGATAGAAAAACTGAACATGGTCTGGGAGGCTATTATTACTACAGGAGAAATAATAGTTCAGTATTAGTGGAAGTGGTAAGAAATTGTCCACTTCAATTTAGATTATGAAGTCAGGCCCAATAATTCACTAATACACTGAATGTGGGACTTTGAGAGAGAGTAAATCAAAGATTCTCAAACTACTTTTCCTCTGCCCAGGCAGTATTCCTCAAAGTTCTGTCCTAGTCCTCCTCCTGTTCCTGCCCTCTTTTATCATTGTACACTCACTTCACTATGATGAAGGATCCTAAATCTAAATGTTAACCTCTATATTTTCCCTGTGAGCTTAGTTCCATATATCCAACTGTCTGCTAGACTCAATAAGAATCTCAAACTCTAGCCAGGCATGGTGACTCATGTCTGTTGTTCCAACACTTCCTGAGGCCAAGGTAGGAAGCCCACTTGAGTCTAGGAGTTTGGCACCAGTCTAGGCAACATAGCGAGACCCCATCTCTTCAAAAAATAAAATGAAAAAATTAGTTGGTGTGGTGATGCCTGCCTGAGGTCCTGAGGGATTGCTCAAGTCCAGGAGGTCAAGCCTGCAGTGACTCCAATAGCACCACTGGACTCCAGTCTGAGTGATGAGCGAGACCCTGTCTCTAAAAAAAGAGAGAGAAAAAAAATCTCAATTCTTCTTGTTCAAAACTGAATTCACAGCTGGCCATAGTGGCTCATGTCTGTAATCCCAGCACTTTGGGAGGCCGAAGCGGGTGAATCACCTGAGGTCAGGAATTCAAGACCAGCCTGGCCAACATGGCAAAACCCTGTCTCTACTAAAAATACAAAAATTAGCCAGGCGTGGTGGTGGGCACCTGTAATCCCAGCTACTTGGGAGGCGGAAGCATGAGACTCGTTTAAACCTGGGAGGTGGAGTTCACAGTGAGCCGAGATCACACCACTGCAACCAGCCTGGGCAACAGAATGAGGCTTCATCACACACACACAAAAAATCTGAATTCTCCATCTTCCTTTCAGCCCTAATAACCTTGTTCCTTCTCTAGATTTATTTATCTAAATAAATGATAGTACAAAATATCCTATTGTCCAAACTAAAACCCTAGAGTCACCTTTTTAATTCTTTTTTCCTCTGTCACACAGCCTGTCCACACATACATATATCCAATCATTTATAATATTCTTTTTTTTTTTTCCAGGCAGGGTCTCACTCTGTTGCCCAGGCCAGAGTACAGTGGTAGGATCAATAGCTCACTGCAGCCTCAACCTCCTGGGCTCAAGCAATCCTCCCTCCTCAGCCTCCCAACCAGCTAGAACTACAGGTATGTGCCACTATGACCAGCCAATTTTTTTCTCTTTTTTTTGTAGACTGGATCTCAATATGTTACCTAGGCTGTTCTCAAACTCCTGGCCTCCCAAAGCACTGGGATTATATGACAGGTGTGAGCCACTGTGCCCAGAAGTTTTGGGGGTTTTTTCCCCTTCCTTTTTGGTACCTAATAATGTCACAGCAAAAGAGTGAAGAAAAAATCTGCTTTTCCTGAAAGGTTAGTTCTCCTGAGATAAAAATTCTCCCTTAGGCCATCAATTCCTTTTGTGGTATCTTCTCCTTTTATCTCTTTTCTCTGACTCTTGTTCCTTAGAAAGATATATTTAAGAAAATCAAGGCTGAGCACAGTGGCTCATGTCTATAATCCCAGCACTCTGGGAGGACAAGGTGGGAAGATTGCTTGAACTCAGAAGTTCAAGACCAGCCTGGTCAACATAGAGACCCCATCTCTATAAAAATAAAAAATTAAAGCCTGATATACATGACAAAACCCTGTTTCTACAGAAAAATCTGGCCAAGCGTGGTGGTGCACACCTGTGGTCCCAGAGACTCGGGGGTGCTAAGGCAGAAGGATCACATGAGCCTGGGAGGTCAAGGCTGTAGTGAGCCTTGTTTGCACCACTGCACTCCAGCCTGGGTGACAAAGTGAGACCCTGCCTCAAAAAAATTAAAGAAAATCAGACTATGCTGCTAGGAATGTGACAAAGTTCACCATATTCCTTCAATTATACTTCCTAAATAGGCATGCATCACTTAACAATGGGAACATGTTCTAAGAAAGCATCAGGCAATTTCATCACTGTGCAAATATCATAGAATGTACTCACACAAACCTAGATGGTATAGTCTATTACATACCTAGCCTATATGGTATAGCCTGTTGCTCCACTTCTAGGCTACAAACCTGTACAGCATGTTACTGTACTTAATACCATAGGCAACAGTAACACAAAGGTATCTGTGTATCTAAACACAAGAAAGGTACAGTAAATATAGTACAAAAGATTTTTAAGTGGTACACATACATAGGGCATTTACCATGAATGGAGCTTGCAAGACTGGGAGTTAGCGAGTGTGAGTGAATGTGAAAGCCTAGGACATTACTGTATACTACTGTAGGCTTTATAAACACTGTACACTTAAATTACATTACATTTATTTAAGTTTTTCCTTCAATAATTAGCCTTATTATAACTTTTACGTTATAAATTTTTATTTTTTAACTTTTTGACTCGTGATGACATTTATCTTAAAACACATTGTATGGCTATACGAAAATATTTTCTTTCTTTATATTCTTATTCTATATGCTGTTTTGTTTTTTAATTATTTTAAGATTTTTTTGGATAAAGACTAAGACAAATAGACACACCTTAGTTTAGACCTACACAAGGTCAGGATCAGGATCAATATCACTGTCTTCTAGCCAGGCATGACAGCTCATGCCTGTAATTCCAACACTTTGGGAAGCCAGGACTGGCAGATCACTTAAGCTCAGGAGTTTGAGACCAGCCTGCGCAACATGACGAAACCCCACACCTACAAAAAATACAAAAATTAGCCATGAGTGGTGGCGTGCACCTGTAGTCCCAGCTACTTGGGGGAGTGAGGTAGGAGGATCGCTTGAGCCTGGGAGGTCGAGGCTGCAGTGAGCCATGTTCATCCCACTGCATGCCAGCCTGAGCAACAAAGTAAGAACCTGTCTCAAAACAGAAAAACAATCATTGTCTTCCACTTCCACATTGTGTCCCACTGAAAGGACTACAGGAACAGTAACAACCATGAAGCTGTCATCTCATATGATAACACTGCTTTCTCCTGGAATACCTCATAATGATTGCCTAGGGCTGTTTTTCAGTTAACTTATTTTCTCTTTGTAAATAAAAGGAGTACATTCTAAAATAACTATAAATAGTAAATACATAAACCAGTAATCATTTATTATCAAGTATTATATACTATACCTAATTGTATGTGTCACACTGTAGTGCAGTTTACTTTGCATCAGTACCACCACAAACACATGAGTAATACATTATAGTACAACTTTATAACAGCTACCACATCACTAAGCAATCGGAATTTTTCAGCTGTTACAATCTTACGGGGCCCACCATGGTATATACGATCTGTCATTGACCAAAACCTACTTACATAGCATATGACTGTACTTCAATTTCTGTCTGACCACTAACAACTCTTGCCTTGATTGGTACAACAGCTTCATACTGGGTCTCCCACATCAAATCTTGCCCTTATCCAATCCATTATCTTCACTCTATTAATAGTGCAAATCTGCCTACCTAATTACATCAAGTCTCCCTCATTAAACACTTCAGTGACTATCTATGACAAAGCCCTTTATAATCTGGCCCTATCTTAATCTCTGCAGTTTCATCTCTGTCAAATCTCCAGCAATGCCTCCAATCTCAAACAAACTACAGTTTCCCTGTATCCACAGATTTGATCAATCTTGAATCAAAAATATTAAAAAACAAAACAAAACAAAACCGGCGGGGCGCGGTGACTCACTCCTGTAATCCCAGCACTTAGGGAGGCAGAGGCAGGTGGATCACGAGGTCAACAGATCGAGACTATCCTGGCCAACATGGTGAAACCCCACCTCTACTAAAAATACAAAAATTAGCCGGGCGTGGTGGCACGTGCCTGTAATACCAGCTACTCAGGAGCCTGAGGCAGAAGAATCACTTGAACCTGGGAGGTGGACACTGCAGTGAGCCAAGATTGTGTTACTGAGCTCCAGCCTGGCGACAGAGCAACACTCTGTCTAAAAAATAAATAAATAAAAATAAAAATATATAATGAAAATATAAATTTTAAAATAGAGTATTACAACTACTTATATAGCATTAACATTGTATTAGGTATTATAAGTAATCTAGAGATCATTCAAAGTATAAAAAGTGTGCATAGGTCATGTGCAAACACTATGCCATTTTATATGAGAGACTTGAGCATCCTCAGATTTTAAGTATCCTGGCGGGGGCAGAGGGGTGTCTAGAACCAATCTCCTGAGGATACAAAGAGACCTCACTCTCTCTCACCTTCCATGTCTTATTCCAAAAGTTTTCTCTGCATGGAATATCCTTTCCCTCCCATCCCTCACACTCTATTTTACTTGCATAAACTTCATTTTACCCTTTTTCTCAGTTTCATAGTAATAATTATTAATATAATGATGCTTCCTAATATGTATTAAGCACTTAATAATTCAAAGCCATATACACAAGACTTTCATTTAATACTCATCACAATTACTACAGAATTCCCAGTTTAGCGATAAGACACATTGAGAAGTTAACTTGCCCAAGGTAAGCGAGCCAGTAATGAAAAACCTGGAGATGAAATACTATAGTCCTTTAATAATACCTGCATTGCCTTCTCCAGAAAATTTTCTTAAGGATTCAATATACTCCCTTATCTTAGAAACTCCCTTTTCATCGTGGTTCTCCCATCAGGATTCATGCTACCATCAGGCCTTCTCTGATTTCCCCCAATAGCAGAATGAAAGAAGATGCCAGCTCTACCTTGTTTACCATTAAACCCCAGGCACTGAATATAACACGTAGCACATTTTCAGCATTCAAATGTTGATAAACGAACTACAAGAGGTTAACATGTAAGATGTGAATACTCTGTGCTAGGCACTTTCTAAGACTATGTATTATTTCATTTAATATGTACAACTATTCTATGATGCACCCTCCATTAATATTTTTAGTGATGAGAAAACTGAAGTAATTTGTCCAACACCTCTGTGCTCATTGGCTTTAAAGCAGGAACATGAAGCCAGGCAGTTTTAGCCACAATAATAAGTGAGTAGGTGAGTGGGTGGATGAAAGACAGTGTACTTCATGACACCTATTTTGGCTGTTCTGAAGCCTTTTTAACTTCCTAGTTTGGAGCTATATTCTGGAAAGTTGAGATTTAAGGAAATGACTTCTGGATTTTTTTTTTTTAAATCTCATCTTTAAAACATGTTCACTTTCAAAAATTTTAGAGTCTCGTTGGAAAGGCAACAAAAAAGAAACCAAGAGGTAAACAACAAAACTATGTTATTTCTAAGATTTACCTTAAAACACTGGCCCAAGACGGCGTCTAAGGGCTTGTGTTTTGGGAAGCCGAGGCAGGTGGATCACCTGAGGTCAGGAGTTTCAAGACCAGCCTGGCCAATATGGAGAAATCCCGTCTCTATTAAAAATAAAAAAATTAGCTGGGCGTGGTAGTGCATGCCTATAATCCCAGCTATTCAGGAGGCTGAGGCACGGGGAGCCTGAGGCAGGAGAATCCCTTGAACCTGGGCAGCGGAGGTTTCAGTGAGCCAAGATCATGCCCTTGCATTCCAGCCTGGGGGACAAGAGTGAACCTCCGTCCTCCCAAAAAAAAATTTTTTTAAAACCGTGTAAAATGTAAAGCGATTAGAACAATGTTTGTCACAATCTGTCACATGGTAGGTACTCATTATATGTTTGATTTAAAAATAAAATTGCCAGGTGCAGTGGCATGTGCCTAAAGTCCCAGCTACTCAGGAGGCTGAAGCAGGAAGATCTCTTGAACCTAAGACTTCAAGACAGCCTGTGCAATATAGAGTGAAACCCCTTCTTCTCAATAAATAAGTAAAATAAACATACTTTTATTGCTTTTTGATTCATTTACTTATTCCAGCTAAATCCAACGCAGTTGCCCAAGGTATAACTAAATGATTCTGAATCAGCCACTTCTCCTCATTCATAAACCAGGGATAAAGACAGTACTTACTACGTAGCTTTGTCTGTCAAAAGCACATGAGATTATAGAAGTAAACTGCTTTGCATGGCTTGTGGTATACAAGTGAATGCTCTAAATATTAGTTCAAAGAAAAATCTGAGGGAGTAACCTCTTCATATCATATTCTTCAATTTTAGAAGTAGAAAACCTCAGGCTAATTCTCAGAGTGTGAATAGTCCACAAAAGCATAATTTATGAATCACGGCTGAAGCTGTGAAGTAAATAAAGTCAAACAAGGAAAAGGAGAAAAGAGGTTTTTGGAAACTCAAAAGGCACCAATGTCCAAGTATCAGAATATAAAAGAAAAGACAATTCTAATAACTGATAAAAAATTGCCAGAGAAATGGAACATAATCTTGAAAAGATTAACTCAAAGAATCAAATTCTATGTTTAGGCCATTAAGATCCAAAACCTAGTCTTCAGTGAAATGGGTAAAATCAGAAAATACATTCCATTTTCCATAAAGCTAGATTACTCAATTTAAAGAATTCCTTTATTCTGAATTAATGTGATTCCTCTTTTTCAGTGCTAGAAATTGCTGTATGAAAGGAAGTTTGCCTACATTTTCTCATGTCATTTTTTAACAAAATAAAAAATTAATAACCCCACAGTAAGCCCATAAATTTTTTCTGAAAATTAGGCTGGTTAGTAAAAATTTTTTAAACGTTTTGTTAGTAAATAGAATAACTCAGAGCCACAATGAAGTTGCAATGATACTGACATTATAACATCATATACAAAAAGTTACTTTAAAAAGACAAAGAACTGCCAGACTGTCATTTCTAAATATTATTCAATAATTATATTTGATATTAGTGTACCAAAGGAGTATGAAATAAAGCTAAAATATAAAAATGAGTGAATTCAAGGAGATAAATGGAGTTTAAAAGACTCATTTGGAACAATTTTTTTTCTATAAGCTGCAGACCCATAACCATTAGAGACTATCTCCCACTTTTTTCCTATGAATTTCTGATTATATGCTGATTTTATATGCTAATCAGTTAATTCCACACTTCTGAAAGTGCATTATTCATTTCTCTGCTGACTAATTCAGGTAGTAAAAGAATCAATTTTTTTTTTTTGGTGTCTGTCGCCCAGGTTGGAGTACAGTGGCACTATTTCAGCTCACTGCAACCTCCACCTACCATGTTCAAGAAAGTCTCCTGTCTCAGCCTCCCAAGTAGCTGGGATTACAGGCACATGGCACCGTGTCCAGCTAATTTTTGTGTTTTTAGTAGAGATGGGGTTTCACCCAGTTGGCCAAGCTAGTATTGAACTCCTTACCTCAGGTGATCCACCTGCCTCGGCTTCCCAAAGTGCTGGGACTACAGGTGTGATCCACCACACCTACCATAAACACTTCTACCCAACTTCATAGAAGATAAATTCCAAGTTATTGGTAAAATTCATAAATCACATCTTATTTCCAATGGTTTACAAATTCAACTTCACAAATTATCAGTAGAAAAATATTTTGGTCCCAAGTACATATATCTTTCCACAAAAACTGTCTTTAAAGAAGAGATTTTTAATAAATACATAGCACCAAGTAAAATACTACACTTGAATGCTGCCCATTTTACAGCAAGAGTGAAATATGAAAGGTCATCATGTAGAAGATACTTCAACTAAGAATAAAGTTCTCCTTTAGTTTTCCAAGTTCAGAAAATGAAATGCCAAAGGAAAAGAAACAAAAAGAAAGAAAGAAAACTTCAATATAGTTCCAAAATTTCCTTTGAATACATTGGCTATTTCTACTTCCCCAGATTCATCATCAAAAAACTGCATCCAGATATATTAGGTACTTTTTCATTTCTGGGTCTGTTTGGTCCTTTGTCCTTCGCTATAAAGTCACTACAGTTTTGCAATTAAGCTTGCAAGCTCTTTACAAAGAAAAAACAAAATCAGAGTATTTTTCTCTTTCTAAAGGTGAAACCTAAAGTCACTCCCTAATAGCTAAACCAGCCGGACTCAAGGAGTCTAGTGGTTTGTAAACAAATCATTAACTGTTCTTAGTTACCTATTAACACAGCATGTTTATTTCTGCAAGAGAAGTTCTAGCCCATTAAGCAAATTAAAGATATCTAGAAGACTGGGATTTATTTGAAAACAATGGAAATGCACAAAACTCAGTCTGAAAAATTCTATAAACATGAATAAAAATGATCTGTCTATACCAAGTTTGTCCAATCCGCAGCCCAGGATGGCTCTGAATGAGGCCCAACACGAACTGGTAAATTTTCTTAAAATACTATGCGGGTTTTTTTTCCAGCTCATCAGCTATTGCTAGTGTATTTTACATGTGGCCCAAGAAAATTCTTCTTCCAGTGTGGCCCAGGGAAGCCAAAAGATTGGACACCCCTGGTCTATGCAGTGTAGACGCACCTGGGGCATATATTTAAGCAGCATCTAAGACAACTAAAAAAAACAACACACAAGTTTTAGGTGCCAGTCCCAACTAACCACTTACTTGCTGTGGCCTGACCACCATTACTTATTTGTGAAAATGGGGGTGTAGCGGGGAAGCTTACCAAACAGAATTGTCCTAAGAATTAACTGAAATAAATCATGTAGAGTAGCTCCACATAGTACAAAAATCAACAAATGAAATAATGATTGCCCACATTTATTATGTGCAATATACCAGACACCATATTTTATATGTATTATCTTATTTAAAACTCTCAAAAACCTACGGAAGTAGGTACTATTATTATCCCTAATAGACGATAAAACTCAGGCTTAAGAAAATTAAATACGGGAGGCCAAGATGGGCAGATCATTTCAGCCAAGAAGTTCAAGACCAGCCTAGGCAAGATGGAGAAACCCCATCTCTACAAAAACATACAAAAATTAGCCAAGCGCAGTGATAGGCATCTGTAGGCCCAGCCACTCAGGTGGCTGAGGTGGGAGGATCTCTCTTGAGCCCAGCAGGTTGAGGCTGCAGTGAGCCAAGATCGCAACACTGCAGTCTAGGATGGGTGACAGAGTAAGACCCTGTCTCAAAAAAAAAATTAAATATTTTACCCAGTATTGCAAAGCTAGTTAAGTGGCAGAATACAAAGTCTTATCCACTCTACTGACACTGCACTTTACAGTAACAAAGAACTTGCTCATTATATTTCCACAACCTCAAACGTAGACAGGCAAGGCATCATCTTCACTTCCAATACGGTATATGGCAACAGACTCAAGAAATGCCTATCATCAAACAACTAATAAAGCCAGAATATAAAGCTAAGTCTTAATGCCTAAATTGAGTTCAGTCTGTGAGACTCGATGGCTCTCTGCATTGTAATAATTCTATAAACGCTTAGAATGAGGATATTCTTCCAAAATAAAGAGGAATATGTCTGAAAAACAGATACATGATCTATGATAAGACCTTCCCAATGGCTGTCAACATTCAAGTTTTCCAGAAATTAAAATAGAGATTTATTTGAAAATATCAAGGACAACTATACCCTAATTGTATGAAATTTGTGAGAAACCCAGTGCTAATCCAATGCAAAAAAGAAGATATTCTGACAGATCAATTACTGTTTTCTGTGGTATGTTTCTTGTTTAATAAATGACACCACATAACAGATAATTAGAGATGAGAATTTAATACTTCTTTGTAAGTCATTCAGTCTCTCCTAAAAAATCATTCTCTTCATTCATAGAGACAGAAAGGACATCCATTTACCTATGGAGAGGCATGGGTACTGAATTTAAGACAATATATAAGGCCTGATGCCAAAAGGGCCAGTCATGTTTATTTCCTATCTCCAACACTAGAAAACTTCAGAAAAGCAAGCTTAGTCCTTTTTCTATGCCTGTAACAGAATACCAGAAATTAGGTAATTTATGGCAAATAAATTTCTTCCTTTCTTTCTTTCTTTTTAAATAGAGACAAGTTCTTACTACGTTGCCCAAGCTGGTCTCAAACTCCCGGACTCAAGCGATCCTCCCACGTCTGCCTCCCAAAATGCTGGGATTACAGGTACGAGCCACCACACCCAGCCAAGAAATTTATTTCTTACAGTTACGGAGGCTGAGAAGTCCAAGCAAGGGGTTGCCTCTGCTGAGAGCCTTCTTGCTCATGAGGATTCTCTGAAGAGATCTGGGGTAGCACAGAGCATCACAAGGCGAGAAGGCTGAATGTGCTAATATGCTAGTTCAGGTCTCTCTTTCTCTTCCTATAAAGCCAGCAGTTCCCCTCCCATGAGAACCCATTAATCCATTAGCCAATTAATCCATTAATCCATTCAAGAGGTCACAGACTTCATGATCCAATCACTTTTAAAGGCCCTACCTCTCAATACTGCCACATTGGGGATTAACTTTCAACATGAGTTTTGGATGGGACATTCAAACCACAGCATAGCATAAGCCAATAAAAGAGTCAGTATTTATATAATGTGATAAAATAAAGGATTTTTAAGATCAAAATTAATTTTCTTCTAAAATTACCTTTACTTTGATTAGGTTTAGTCAAGTTTAAGCCCCTTCAGCCACGTGAGGACACAGTGAGAAGACCGCCACTTATAAACCAAGATCTGGGCCCTCACCAACTCTTAATCTGCCCTTGGACTTCTCAGCCTCTAGAACCATGAGAAATAAATGGCTGCTGTTTATACACTACCGAGTCTATGGTTTGCTATTACAGCAGCCCAACAGACTATGACAACAGCCAATGAGACAGACAGACAAGGCAGATAGATAAAAGCTTTCTTCGGGTAGTAAAAAATAAAGCTGAATTTGTCAGTAGTTGAGCAACAAACAGAAGGAAGCAGAGCACTAATATGACATCATTTAAACATTTTGACTTAGCTCAACCTGAAATCAGATAAACACCCTGGACTTTTCAGTTCCATAAAATCCCTTTGCTGACCTATAACTCAGAAGAAGAAATGAGATGAGAAGGTGCCACATATCATTCTTTGGTCCAAATCAGCTTGTTAAATCCTGGAACAGACTAGCTTGAAAATGATTATTGGACTAACAAGACTGATTCATTTCAAGGTACATTAATTTAGCACATATTGCGTACTATGTACTATCGTTAAGACATAATCTCTGTTCTGGACAGCCATTCATCTTCAACGGACATTCACAATTGAAGTATAAATAATTCAGCAATGCCTAGGTGAAACATCTGATATAAAGATCCATCTATATATTCAGTTTTTACAAAAGTATGTTTCTTTTATCAACTTAGTTTTCCTCACTAAGCTATATTTCATAGTTGTCTAATGTATATGGCATTAATGTATATGGCATTTTGAAAATGCTTTCAAAAAATTATAATTCTTTGCTTGCTTTAAATATTTTTTAAATTTGTCAATTAGTTAAATTCACGAAAAAAGTCAAATTTTCCATTAATTGTATTCAGTGATTTTTATCTTTAAGGATGTTATTTAATGTCAGTATTTTTTAAAAAGCCAGTCACAGGTAATAAATAAATGATGACTTAATCCTCTCTAAAAGCCATGCTCCATCTGTCTTAAGAATTCTCAATGGTAAAAAAAAAAAAAAAAAAAAAGGTGAAAAACAAGAATAAAAAAAAGAAAAAAGAATTCTCAATGGTTTCTGTCAACACAACAATCAAGAACAAGTAAGACTAGGAAAAGTCTTAAAAGCAAATAAAAAAATCTAAAGGAGACAAATCAAGGTAAAGACTCACAATGAGTTAGGATATTTTACCATTTCTCACATATTTTACCTCTTTTGATATCAAAAGAAATATCTTTTGATATCAATGTCAAGGTCTGAATATCAAAATACTGAGATCTTGAATCTTAATCACATATGCAGTACTGCTCTAAATTCTTGCATTTGTACTGTCTTCAGAGGGCACAAAAATTTTTACCAGCATATTAATCAACCTCTTAGCTGGATTCTCCACCACCTGTAAGAATCTACAGGACAGGTAAAGGAGTTCCCAAGCTAGTTTCGGTATTTCAAAAACTGTAACTGTCATAACAGATCATATAGTTGATTCTCATAAAGTTGCCATGAGCACTTAATTATCAAATACTCAACACTAAGAGAAATTCCGAGTGAAGTTCCTGCTAGCCTCTGATTAAAACATTTTCATCAGCCTAACAACACATATCCTTGTTTTATCTGTGCTTTTATTTAAAAACACTTTTATTTTATCTATCTATCTACCTACCTACCTACCTACCTATAATCCTAGCACTTGGGAGGCCGAGGCAGGTCGATCACCTAAGGTCAGGAGTTCGAGACCAGTCTGGCCAGCAGGGCAAAACCCCATCTCTACTAAAAATACAAAAATTAGCCCAGCTCAGTGACACATGCCTGTAATACCAGCTACTCAGGAGGCTGAGGCAGGAGAACACTTGAACCCAAGAGGCAGAGGTTGCCGTGAGTCAAGACCGCGCCACTGCACTCCAGCCTAGGCAACAGAGTGAGACTTCATCTCAAAAAAATACACTTAAAAAAGCAGATGGAAAAACAGGCCAGGCACGTGGGAGGCCGCAGCGGGCGGATCATGAGGTCAGAACATCAAGATCACCCTGGCTAACACAGTGAAACTCCGTCTCTACTAAAAATACAAAAAATTAGCCAGGCGTGATGGCACACGCCTGTAGTCCCAGCTACTCAGGAGGCTGAGGCAGGAGAATCACTTGAACCCAGGAGGCAGAGGTTGCCGTGAGCCAAGATCGAGCCACTGCACTCCAGTCTGGGCAACAGAGGAAGACTGTCTCATAAAAACAAACAAAAACATATTAGTGTATTCTCTTCCATTCTTATTTCAATGTGCATTTTTAAAATCAGAATTCACACAACATACACTCAGTTTTGCATCCTGCTTTTATTCCCCACTTACGCCACATAATTAAAGGCTAAATTGTTTGGGATTTTTTTTTTATTTTTTAGAGACAGGGTCTCACTCTGTCACCCAGGCTGGAATGCAGTGGTGAGGTAACTATTCACTGCAGCCTCGATCTCCTGGTCTCAAACAATCTTCCCAGCTTAGCCTCCCAAGTAGCTAGGACTACAGGTGTGCATACTACCATGTCTGTCCTGGCTAATTTTTTTTTCTTTTTAGTAGAGATGAGGTTTCCCTATGTTACCCAGGCAGGTCTCCAACTCCTGGGCTCAAGCGATCCTCCCACCTTGGCCTCCCAAAATGCTGGCATTACAGGCGTGAGCCATGGCGCACAGCCTAAAGTTGTTAATGGCTATATAAAACCTTATAAATAGTTTCTAATTTAACCATTTCCATTCTGTTAGGACATTTAAGCTGCTTTTGATATTTTACTATTTATTATTAAAAATGCTGTGATGAATATCCTTGTGTATACTCTATGTCTGCATTTGATTATTTCCTTAAAACTGACTTACTGGGTCACAGACTATAACTGTTTACATCCTTGAAGGACACTGTCAGGTAGCTTTTAAGACAAAGCTTCATTTGTTAAAATTCTAAATGCATTTTTAAATGAGTATGCAAGAAAGTTCATTAAAATATACTTCTGAAGCATACCTTACATAGAAGACTTATAAGAGGCTTTACTAATTTGCTATCATCCAATGTAGCTTTAAGTGTTTTAATATTACTAATGAAAGAAAAAATTTTAATTCAGTTTAACTAATTCAATTTATTAGCTCATTGAATTTTTCTAATATATCTAATTAATTTTTAAATTTAAAAAACCAGTCGAGCTGGGCGTGATGGCTCACGCCTGTAATCCCAGCACTTTGGGAGGCTCAGGTGGGGAGATCACCTGAGGTCAGGACCTAGAGACCAGCCTGGCCAACATGGTGAAACCCTGTCTCTGTTAAAAATACAAAAATTAGCCAACCGTGGAGGCCTGGTCCTGTAATCCTACTCAGGAGACTGAGGCAGGAAAATCACTTGAATCCAGGAAATGGAGATTGTAGTGAGCCGAGAGCTTGCCATGGCACTCCAGCAGCCTGGGTGACAAAGTGAGACTCTGTCTCAAAAAAAAAAGAAAAAGAAAAACCATTTGAATCCTGTCTTTTGACTACCAAAAAAAAAAAAAGAAAAAGAAAAGAAATGTTCCTTTCAAAATATTACTAGAGGAGTAGGGATTGGGGGAGGGCAGGGCTCAGCTGCTCTGTGTGTGTGTGTGTGTGTGTGTGTGTGTGTGTGTGTGTGTGTGTGTGTGTGTGTGTGTGTGTGTGTGTGTGTGACAGGATCTCACTTGTCACTCAGGCTAGAGGGCAGTGGCAGGATCACAGCTCACTGCCACCTCAAACTCCTGGGCTCGAGCAATACTCCTGCTTTAGCCTCCCAAGTAGCTAGAACCACAGGGGCTCGCCACCACAACCAGCTATTTTTAAAATTTTTTATAGAAACAGGGTCTCACTATGTTGCTCAGGCTGAAGTGGTACTCCTGAACTCAAAGTGATCCTCCAATCTCAACCTTCCAAAGAGCTGGGATTACAAAAAGCTGGGATTAATGAGCCAGGATTAATGAGCCACTGTTCCTGGCTGACATTTCATTTTCTAGCAGGTAAAGAAGGATATGCCTCTTTAGTGAGAGGTCACAGTTACTTCTCCCCTCCCCAGTATTTTTTTTATTGTGGTAAAATACATATAACATAAAATTTATCATCTTAATAATTTTTAAGTGTACAGTTCAGTGGAATACAATATATTCAAAATGTAATCATCACTACCATCCATCTCCAAAATTCTTTCCATTTTGTAAAACTGAAACTCTACACTCCCCGTGTAGAGTAATGAAACTACATTAACTCCCCATAACCCCCACCTCTAGCCTCTGGTAACTACCCTTCTTCTTCTTGTTTCTATGATTTTGACTACTCTAAATACCTCATATATGTGGAAACATATAGTATCTGTCTTTTTGTGACTGGCTCATGTCACAACATAATGTCCTCAAGGTTCTTCCATGTGGCAACATGTCAGAATCTCCTTCCTTTTTAGAGGTAAATAATATTCCTTATGCATATACCACAGTTTGCTTATCCATTAATGGACACTTGGGTTGCTTACACATTTTAGCTACTGTGAACACTGTGGCTATGAACATGGGTGTACAAATCTCTCTTCAAGACCCTGCCTTCAATTCTTTCAGGAATAACCCAGATGTGGCGTTGCAGAAGGCCACATTACTTCTATCCTATTATTTTAGGCCCTAACTCTCAGACTGCTTCTCTCTACATTTCATGCTACCATCATGACCAAATTCAAGCTTTCTGCCATTCTGGATTGATTTCCATTTCTTCCAATTATATCTAGAAATAGCTGATCTAAAAAGAATCACACATTTATAAATACACAATAAACACAAACACATATTTTTTAATTTATAAATATTTTTCTAGGAAAATTCAAGAATCCAAATTCCTAATTTACTCTAAGTCAATTTGTTACCCTAATTTGCCATCATTAAATTGAGCTTTAATTGCTTTAATGCAAAAAAAAAAAAAATCATTGAATACCCTTTATGAAAATCACTCAGAAAACCATACAGTTAACAATGGTACTGGAAAAACCAAGTAAATTTCCAATGCAATGACTAAAAGGACCCTCAGAAGTTATTTAACCTAGAAGACATACCCTGCTGTACTGGCTTTTCTGACACTTAGCTGCCCTGTCATAAAGGAATGATTAAGGGTGTGGTGGTTAGATATCTGGTAACAAATTACAACCTCTCTGAGGAGAGATTAACTACTTTTCTCTTCCATGAAAGAAAAAGGCATACCAATCTTGAATAATTATCATTCCATATTACATTATGGAATGTCTGGCATAAAATGGCACTCAAAATTGCTTTCTTTTTTCAAGTTAGGGGAGTTTCTTAAATGACAAGATACCTCCTTTTCATTTCTTGAGTATGATTTCAAATTGCTAACAAGGAATTTTTTTTTTTCCAGATAAGGTCTTGCTCTGTTGCTCAGGCTAAAGTGCAGTGGCACAATCACAGATCACTGCAACCTTGAACTCTTGGGCTCAAACAATCCTCCCACCTAAACTCTGAGTAGCTAGGACTACAGGCACAAGCCACCATGCCCAGCTATTCGGGAGGCTGACGTTAAAGGACTGCTTGGGCCTGGGAGGTGGAAGGTGCAGTGAACCATTATCATGCCACTACACATCAGCTTGGGTGACACAGTGAGACCCTGTCTAAAAAAAAAAAAAAATTAATAAAAAAAAATTTAAGTAACTGTTCCAGATTAATGGAGACTGGAGACATGAAATTAAATGCAGTGTATGATCATTGATTTTAAAAAGCTATAAAAGTAATTTTTAGGATAAGTGACAAAATTTGATTATGGACTATAAATTAGAAAACAGTATTATATTAATGTTAAATTTCCTAATTTTGATCATTTGTAACTACAGTTAAGAGAATACCATAGTTCTCAGAAAAAAAAAAAAATTGTCTGGTAGTATCCTGGATCTAATTCTGCTCTGTGGAACAACTCATTACAGCCCTTCATTACCTGAAAACAACTGTCCCCTCCACTCCTTCACTCACTCCTACCAAGTCTTCCCTTCACCACAATAAGCACACTCAATTCCTTTAAAGGTTCTTATGGGCTACCCTCCTCTTGACATATCTAATTTTTTATTTACTTTTCTTAAAGCACAGCTTTCAGAAATAAGGCCAACATTGTAAATGTATCCTAACCAACATGGAATAAATATTATATCCCTTATTATTGACAAAATCCTAGTAATGCAGCCTGGTAGCTCATTTGTTTTTTCTTTTTAAAGCAACTCACCAGTTGGTTATTTGAGACTATACAAAACCAAACTCCTAAAAATCTCCAAAATGTCTTGGGAAAAAAAAAACCAACTATCTACTGTTTCTGTTCTACTGGTATTGCTACAGCTCAGGCCGTCATCATTCCATTTAAACAACTGCAATTGTTTCTCATTCCAATCTACTCTTTAAGATATAAAGAGTATATATATCTGCCATAATAAACACTGCCCTGACTCTGATTTTTCAGTACCTTAAAGAAAAATGGGAAGGGGAAAAAAGGAGATGATTCCCCTTTTCAATTCCTAGAAAACTTATTCCTCAAAAGCCAATTCAATGATCCATCAGAATTAACTGTTCTCTCCTTTGCTCCCATAATGCTTAATAATTCTATCACAGAGTATTCAATTATAGGCTCCTTGAAGGAATAGAGCAATACATTTTTTATTCTCTTAGTACATACAGTGTCTTAAAATTGATTAATTGAACGAAATTTTACTCATGTAACTTTTTTTTTGAATTCCACATTTTTTTTTAATTCCACACTTCTAAGCATCTCACACTATAGGTTTCTGTCTATAGTTTAAGATAGAACTTACAAGTTGTTTTAGTTATCCTTGCCAGCTAAATTGTTTTGACATTTTATAAGCACAACTGTACATTTATTCAAAACATTACTGAAAATATTAAAATGAACAAAAAGTGCCTTTTTAGATACTTATCTCAAAGTGTAACATTAATTCCTGCTAACCGTATTTAAGAAAGTTTATTTTACACTATTAATGAAATGTTCTTCATGCTGATGAGCTAAGCCTGTATTTCTCTACCTCTTCTCCAAAGGCATACCTAGGAAAACGATCTCCAAAACTACTGCTTTGCTTTTTAAAAATAAGACTTCATGCTGTTTCTAGTCTTCTGGCATACTCTGTGTTACAAATTAACAAAAAAGTATCAATACCTCTCAGTTCCTTCATGTTATTAAAATGATTTAAAACCTGTGCCATCAGCCAAATAGAAAATGGATTCCTGGAATCTAATCAAATGGTGAAGTAATCTGGGTGAGGCTTACAAAATTTGATCTGGTAATAAGAGTTAAAAAGCAATTCCAAAAAAATTACAAAAGGCCTTAAATAATTCAGATGAAACCAACATCAACTTAGAGTTCCACTGTTATTAGACGATTTTTACTTACAGTTCACTATGTCCATCTGTGGCATGAGAAAAACCACCTGGACAAAGGCAGCTTCTAAGACCAATGACAAGCTGATAAACAGCCTGTCAAGAGATGGTAACTGAACTGTGGACATAAACTATGTCACAGGAATCTCAACTTGCTTAAGACAGCACAACTGTTCCCGTAGGTAAGTGACTGCCCAACCTCCATGATTAATTAGAATACTGAAATTAAGTATATCAAACTCATGATACTAATGTTATTTGGTTTAAAACTATCCTAAATCTTTTTTAAGTTCTTATAACATTTAAGAGAAATTTAACATTATAGTTTCTAAATTTAAAATAGTAACTGACTTCACACTTATGATTTTAAGTTTAAAAGTATAAGAATATTTAGCACCGGGTGTGGTGGCTCATGCCTGTAATCCCAGCACTCTGGGAGGCCGAGGCAGGTGGATCACCTGAGGTCAGGGGTTCAAGACCAACCTGATCAACATGGTGAAACCCCGTCTTTTATATATATATATGTATACGTATATATACGTATACATATATATACATATACGTATATATATAATTTGAAAAATAAATAAAAATTTTAAAAAAGAATATTTAGCTTGGTTAATAAGAATATTGGAATGTTTAAGAAAATTTGTGATTCACTGTATTTATAAGTTTCATTCATTACATTTAAAGTTTTAATATTTGCCAATTATAACTCAATAAAGCTAGAAAAATTATAAAATTTTAAAGTTCTAAAGTATTTGGGAGGCTGGGTGTGGTGGCTCACACCTGTAATCCCAACACTTTGGCAGGCCAAGGTGGGCAGAACCCCTGAGGTCAGGAGTTCGAGACTAGCCTGGCCAACATGGTGAAATCCAGTCTCTACTAAAAATACAAACATTAGCCGGGTGTGACGGCACACACCTGTACTCTCAGCTACTCGGGAGGCTGAGGCAGAACTGCTTGAACCCGGGAGGCAGAGGTTGCAGTAAGCCGAGATTATGCCACCGCACTCCAGCCTGGGTGACACAGTGAGACTACGGCTCATAAATACATAAATAAAGTATTTGAGAAAATCCTACTTGTTGAAATTTACTCCACAAGGAATAGTGCTTAAAAACAAAACAGTGTATCAAATGTATAAGAAAGGAAATTAAGTTAAACAGCAGTAGTGGTAATAGCTAATATTCACATTGCATGTTGGCTCACGCCTGTAACCCCAGCACTATGGGAGGCCAGGTGTGGTGGTCCATGCTTGTAATCCCAGCTGAGGTGGGAAGATGCTTGAATCAAGGACGCAGAGGTTGCAGTGACCCGAGATTGTGCCACTGCACTCCAGTCTGGGTGACAGAGAGCCAGACTTCATCTCAAAAAATAATAAAAATATACTTACATGGACTGAATGTGTGTATGTGTCCCCATTCATGTGTTGAAATCCATCCTAATTAATTAATTAATTAATCTGGCCATCTACCATGAAATAGGCACCATTCCAAGCTCTGAGAACTGCAGCAGAAAAAACATAATCCCATCCTTGATGGATCTTATATTCTAATGAGAAGAGATAGCCTCCCAGTAGCTGGGATTACATGCATTCGTCACCACACCCAGCTAATTTTTATATTTTTAGTAGAGACAGGGTTTTGCCATGTTGGCCAGGCTGGTCTTAAACTCCTGATCTCAGGGGATCCACCCACCTCGGCCTCCCGAAGTAATTATGGGCAGGATTACAGGCATGAGCCACCACACCCGGCTAATGGGTATCCTTGATATGCTTTTCTTTTAAAAAAAATGTACTTATGAGGAAGTCATATTAATTTCTTTAGATTACTCATGTTTTTCTTCCCCAATGGAATTTTTTTTTGTAATTTTAATAACAGGTTTCATTTTTAAGAGCCTTCTATCAATACTGATTGCTTAAACTATCTGTGGTCATTACCAGTTTCTTTTCTGAACTTTCTGAAACCTGCTTTTCTGGGAATTCCTACCTAAGATAAACTCCAAAATAGCATAGCATGATCACTACCTTTTGATTCCTGTCATTTCAATTTCCAGCTGGGAGTCATGGAAAAGCATGGGCTCTGGAGTCAGATATTGGTCACTTACTAGCTGCGTGACAAACTTCTCTGAGCCTCTAACTTCCACATCAATAAACTAACAAATAGCACTTACTGAGCATCTATTTTATACCAAGTACATTATATACTCTCTATATAAGTAGAAAGTACCATATCTATTTATAATAAGAAAAACAAAGCTTATACACAAGTAACTTCTCATATGTTCACTGCATTCCAGCCTGGTCAACAAGAACAAGACTCTGTTTAAAAAACAAAAAAGCTACAGGGCTCATAAGTCCTAGAGCCAGGATTTAAATCAACGTCTATCTGATTCCAAGTCCGTGTTCTTTTTACTACACCACAAAAAAGTGACTACAAAAAAATGTCCATTTGCTCAAAACAGATGTTCAGTAATGGTTAACTCTGTATCTAAGGGTTCTTCCTTGTTGGTAAGAGTCAATTTCATACCAGCAATTCTCTTCAACTTCTAGGAGATTAAACTGCCAGCAAAAATAATTTATCAGAAGCTCTGATCATCTTTATTAGTGGATTATTTAATTAATCAAAACCAAAAACTGTATCAAACAATGCCAAACATATTCTTCAGATATTTTTGTGTTACCAAAAAAAAGCCTTGGCTGGGCACAGTAGCTCACGCCTGTAATCACAGCACTTTGGGCAGGCGGATCATGAGGTCAGGAAATCAAGACCATCCTGGCCAACATGGTGAAACCTCGTCTCTACTAAAAATACAAAAATTAACCGAGTGTGGTGGCATGCGCCTGTGGTCCCAGCTACTCGGGAGGCTGAGGCAGGAGAATCGCTTGAACCTAGGAGGTGGAGGTTGCAGTGAGCCCAGATCACGTCACTGCATTAAGCCTGGTGACAGGGCGAGATACTGTCTCAAAATGAAAAAAAAGCCTTATGCACAACCACACCCTAAGTCAGCACACTGTGTGATTATTCACCCCCAGAGTTCTTAAAACACATACTTTGTGGAGATAAAGCTCTTAGAAGAAAGTGCCATTCTTGGGAGGCATTCAGATCAAGACAACAGAAACACACAGTAGTTTTTCAGAATCCAGATAACCACCACAGCTAACAAGAACTCCGAGGTCCTCAATATCATCATGGAACTATAGATAATAAGTTTCTCTTAATTATCTTCTCTTTCTCTTCTCCCCATTTCCTCTTCATACATTGGATTGTCAATGGTCCATTAAGTGAATCAAAGGATGTTTCCTAGCTCTAAACACATCACTTTAAATCCTACTAGTAAGTAAAACTAATGCAAGCAAACAGAAATTAAGAGGTAGAATACCATTAAACTTTTCAGTTTTTTTGGTGTTTTTGAAATGGAGTCTCACTCTGTTGCCCAGGTTGGAGTGAAGTGGTGCCATCTCAGCTCACTGCAACCTCCACCCCTCCTGGCTCAGGCAATTCTGCCTCAGCCTCCTGAGTAGCTGGGATTACAGGCACCCACCACCATGCCAGGCTATTGTTTGTATTTTTAGTAGAGACGAGGTTTCACCATGTTGGCCAGGCTGGTCTTGAACTCCTGACCTCAGGTGATCCACCCACCTCTGCCTCCCAAAGTGTTAGTATTACGGGTGTGAGCCACTGTGTCTGGCCTCCCAGTTTCTTAAAAGTTTAAAAAGGTTTATGGATTAAAGTTTATAGGTAAGTTTTATTACTAAGCTAAGAACTTCTAAAATGCACCAGCTGATAAAAAAGAAAAGAAAGGAAAACTGCAATAGGCTGAAGGTGCAAATGACCTAAAACAGGTAAAAGAGATCATTTTGGTGTGACAGAAATGTTCTAAAACTGGACTGCTAAAACTATCATTGCATGGCACTGTAATTTTACTAAAAAGCACTGAATTGTGCATTTAAAAAGAATATGACTAAGACATTCCCCCCAAAACCTATTAATATAACAAATATTGTGACCCCCCCTCAATATTACTCCCTTGAAATTAACACTAGCATTTAGATCTATTATCAGGCAAATCTCCATATTTCACTTGAATTAAACTCCAAAGCATAATTTTAGTACATGGGGGGCTCCAGATTCTGAACTGCATTGTTGTCCTCTTTAATAAACCAATAAAGTCCTTGAACAAGACAGTTAGCATGCATATCTTTTTTTTTTTTTTGAGACAGAGTTTGGCTCTGTCACCAAGGCTGGAGTGCAATGGCACGATCTCGGCTCACTGCAACCTCTGCCTCTTGGGTTCAAGCGATTCTCCTGCTTCAGCCTCCCAGTAGCTAGGACTGCAGGCGCATGCTAGCACACCTGGCTTATTTTTTGTTTTAGTAGAGATGGGGTTTCGCCATGTTGGCCAGGCTGGTCTCGAACTCCTGACCTCAGGTGATCCACTCGCCTCAGCCTCCTAAAGTGATGAGCCACCACACCCAGCCTAGAAAGCAAATTTTTAACCAGTAAGAACTGCCTTACTGATTCATAATTGCCTTCTTTGAAACAAAAAAAAAAACTGCCTTACTGAAATACACTCAAAAACAAAATCTATTAAGGCAACAAAGCGTTTGGATGGATAACACCTTGATGAATAGACAGACTTCTATGAAAGTTATCAGAATTAAACTGAGTAGTAGTTATTAAAAAAAAGAAACACCCTGACAAACAGCCAGGGAAGGCCAGGAAGGAAGGGTTCTCATGCAGGTATACCTGATAAAAACTATCGCAAAAACTACAAACTTATACAAAATGTTAAACAGAAACAAGCCAGGTGCATGGTACATACACACCTGTATGTACCCAAGAAGCAGGAAGATTGCTTGACCCCAGGAGTTCACATCTAACCTGGGCAACACAGCAAGACTCTGTTCAAAAAAAAAAAAAAAAAACTTCTTCGAGGATGTCTGCCCAGCAACTGCCAGTCCAACCTCAGAATGGAGGCACATTAGTTATTGACCCTTGTAGCCAAGAATAATTATCTCAAATAATTATGTAATCCTCATTTTTCCTTTAAAAATTTTTGTCTTCCTTTACCTCCCTGTATATCCACATGGTTTACTATAGCAACAGTATTCCCACTGCAATGTCCTCTTCCCAAATAAACATATTTTCTTTTAGAAAGCCTCTGTTATTTAGGTTGACAAGACCAAAGTATTCAAATCACAGCTATTTCCACTTCTGATTGTTCTGGTAAATTTAAGACTCGAAAGAAAATTCAAATGTCACTGTAAAATGTGATACCAAAAAAATATATTAGAATATGATCTATGCTATGGCAGTGGAACAAGGAAGGACATATATGCAACACATGGTACTGGAAATACACATGAAGACAGCACCTCAAACTCCAAAACTCCAGAGTGTGAGTGCTTAGGTTCAAGTCCCAAATCCTACATTTAGCGCCTGGGTGACACTGAGCAACATACTAAACCCCTCTGCTTAGATTTGCTTATTTGTAGAATGAGGGTTACAGTAGCCCTTTATATAAGGTTGCAGGGAGTACTAATGATAATGAATACAGTATCTGGCCCACAGCAAATGTCCAATAAATGAGTTATTAGTATTACTTTTATAATAGTTTTTAAAATCACCTAAAGTAGCTCTTTTCAATCTTCAATATACATACAAACCACCTGGGAATCTAGTTACAGCTGCCCCCGACATCCCCATCCACAAGCGATACATTCCAAGATCCCCAGTGGACACCTGAAATTGAGAATAGTACCAAACCAGATAAACACTATGTTTTTTCAATCTGATAACCGAGATGGCAATTAAGTGATTAACCAGTGGGAAGCATACAAAGTATGGACACGCTGGACAAAGGGATGATTCATCCCAGGCAGGACCAGAGGGACAATAAGAGATTTCATCAGGATACTCAAAAGGGCACACAATTTAAAACATGAATTGTTTATTTCTCAAATTTTCCATTTAATATGTTCAGCCCAAGGAAAACGAAACTGAAGAGTGCAGGAGACAATACTGTATCTGTTATATGAGAGGTTTGAGTGCAGTGTGAAATTTGAATTCTATTAAGTTCCCTGATAGGTGCCAGGGAACTATAAAGTTACGAGGATGGTTGTCAAACTTGAGCACACACCAGAATCCTCTAGTGGTCTAGTTTAAAACACAGATTTCTGGGTTCCATCTCCAGAGTGTGAGAAAATTTGCATTTGTAAATTTCCCAAGTGATGCTCTGCTGTTATGCCCAGAATCACATACTGTATTGAGAATGATTGATCAAAGGCTCTCAACTAGGAAATGTATCGGAATCACTTGTGGGGTTTTTGTCTGTTCATTTTATTTTTTAATGCAGATGCCCTGACTATACCCAAGTAGTGCTACTCAAAGTGTGGTCTCCTGACCTACTAAATCTGAAATTCTAAGAGTCCAGCAATCTATTATATAAAACGAACAACTTTCAGGTGATTATGATGAACGATAAACACTGAGAACCACGGCCATACAGCTACAAATAAATCAAAATGTCCTTGGTGAAATTCTCCTAACTACAGAAATGGAAGTAGCTACCTGTGTGCTTGGCTTAGATTAAACTGGAAAATGCTCTGACTAGTTCACTAGGTAGAACAGCATTTATTCACATTTAGAAGTAACTCTATAACTATTACAAAAGTCAGTTAATCTCTCCCCCATTCTTCTTGAGATAATGTTCCCCTATGGCATGATGTTTCCCCAGAGTCAGACATTTGAACTCTCCAGATTAAAAAACAAATGAGATACAGATATCTATAACTACCTACATATATATATATATATTTTAGAAATTAGGCTAAAACTTTACAATTATTTAATTTCCACAAAAGCTCAGTAAATAAAAGATGACGGAAGTGTAGGATCGCTAATTACACACATTACTCTTAATCATGACCAAAGTATCTAATTTTAGCGACTACAGGCCATTTATAATATTCTGGCCCTTATTCTGGCCCTAACATTTACTGACTGAAATAACCAAAATTTGCTTGGAAAGGACATGAAGCATATCATCCAGGCTAACTAACCATGGGACTTATATGAAAGAAAAATTATGTGCAGGAATACAGTCATAAATCTTTCACTATGACTTTCTTTTTTTTTTCTTCTTCTTCTTTAATTGGACAGAATGCAATTGATGAATTGACAGAAGACTTTCTATAAAATTAAAGTGAAATGGGAGGAAAATACAAAAGGAGAACTCCTGAGAAGAAAGTAGCACTTTACGGCCAGGCAGGGTGACTCATGCCTGTAATCCCAGCACTTTGGGAGGCCGAGGCGGGCAGATCACCTGAGATCAGGAGTTTGAGACCAACCTGGACAACATGGAAAAACACTGTCTCTACTAAAAATACAAAAATTAGCTGGGCATAGTGGCAGGCACCTGTAATCCCAGCTACACCGGAGGCTGAGGTGGGAGAATAACCCAAACCCAGGAGGTGGAGATTGCAAAGCCAAGATCACACCACTGCACTCCAGCCTGAGTGACAGAGTGAGACTCTGTCACACACACACACACACACACACACAAATGTTGCACTTTATACTTGAAGTCAGTCTGAAGGGGTAAGTAGATAAGGCTCTTCACTGCTCCCCAGTTTTTTTTTTACCAGCCTATTTGATTTTATAATTCACACACCACAATGTTGTACTGTTCATAAATATAAAAGTTGTACTGTTCATAAATATCAGTAGTTTGAAAGTAAAGTGGCTTAAACTTAAATTTAAATCTTTTTCTTGGTGGGGAGGCTCACAACATGCTTTGAAATAACTGAAAATACCACAGGGTATCATAAATATCAGAATGGGAATCACTGCTTGAGGAATTCAAAGAATTAAAAGAAAGTGACTAAGTCATAAGATAAGTCCAAAAAGCCATTAGCTGGCCAGGAATGCTGTGCTATAGTTTTTAAAACAAAATTTTTAAGAAAAAAAAAAAAGTAGCTGAGATACTGCATAAGCCATCAACGACAAAAAATTTAAAATATACTGTTACCCAAATAGCATTAAAACACAAAAAAGGTCTACCACAGAGTCTAAAACGAAGAAGGCTGTTATTTGCTGTCCCCTACTAGGGGTTCTTGAAAACTATGACTGCCTGCCTCACCCACTGTGGTAGAGTGATGATAAAAAAAAAAAAAAAAAAAAGGGCAGGAAAAGAAAAAAAAAGAAAACTATGAATGCCATGAGAAAAATGTCTAAGTGTTGAGATCTTCAGGTACAAAACAGGTTGAGCTATAGGATTTCTCGGGTTACTCATATCAGAACAGGATGAAGATACAATAAAACATCTGAATTTCACAAAGCTAATATTGAGCAAAAAAAAGCCAGACACAAAAACAATACATAATGTATAATCCTAGGCTCAAGAGCAAATAAAATAATTCTATGGTACTAGACATCAAAAGAGTAGCTTCTCTTGGTGGGGGGTCGCACATGGGGACCATTAATGCTCAGAATAAGCGCCCAAGTTCTGACAGTGTTCTTCTTAGTGACAGTTACACCACTTTGTTCACTGTGAAAATTCACTGAGCTGTACACTTATCACAACTTTCTGTGTATTATACTTTAATTGTATTTACATTTAAAAAGAAGGAAAAAAAGGAGATATCTCCTTACGAAAAGAAATGCTGGCCGGGCGCGGTGGCTCATGCCTGTAATTTCAGCACTTCAGGAGGCCAAGGTGGGCAGATCACTTGAGGTCAGGGGTTTAAGACCAGCCTGGCCAACATGGCATAACTCTGTCTCTACTAAAAATACAAAAATTACCTGAGTGTAGTGGCATATGCCTGTAGTCCCAGCTACTCGGGAGGCTAAGGCAGGAGAATCACTTGAACCCAGGATAAGGAGTTTGCAGTTAGCCGAGAATGCACCACTGCACTCCAACCTAGGTGACAGAGTGAGACTCTGTCTCAAAAAGAAAAAAAAGAAACTTACTGCAAAAACACCATAAAAATCTACATATAGTGAAGACAGTTCAGGTAAGAATTATAGGTTTGGGGTGGGGAGTGGAGAGTTAACACAGAGAAGTATTACAACCCCAATAATCTATGGAAATAAAAAAATGTAAATTAAAAAAAGAGAAGTATTACATACATATTACTAAGTTCTTCAAGGGCTATCAGTGGATAAATCTCACACACACAACACACAACCTTTTGTCAGGAGAAATAATCTTGGTATTTCCCTCTATAATACAGCCAAGCCAGCTAAAAGCATTATTTCATTTTATTTATGAAACATCAATCTGCTTTCTAATGGGAAAGTGTGTAAGAATGGCAGGATCCATTTTCCTTGAACTTCTGACCAATTTAAAAAACTAGTAAGGAGAGTAAATAGTGCCAGAATATAATTAGCAACTCTATTTCCTAGACTACTTCAATGACATTTTGAAAAAGCAACTCATCTCTTATGGGGCAGCAGAATTCCAGGAGGAAAAAATGGTGTAAGTTATGTTCCAATCCCTTTAAATTTCACCATAACCCAAGATAGAAGTAAATTACGTCATATCAAATTCTTCATCTTCACTTCTCTGTAGGTGTTCTCCAAGCCACAGGACACACTTTTTTTTTTTCAAATATTTATTATTGTTTCACACTCAGTTACTTAAATCTCGCTTTTCCTACTAGCATTATTGTAACCAGAAAAATCTGCAAACAGAAAACATTAAAGCCATTCAATAAAATAACAGCTTTGCAGCCATCACAATTTTAAAATGTAAATAAACATAAATACCTTTTTTCAATTATTTTGAGATGAATTATTTCATAACAGAAAAAAAAGGCATCATAGTAAAGAGTAAGCACTTTCAGTATTAAAAATGCTCTCACTGACATAGATACCTTCCTAATGCTTACTTGAATGTCTTATGTAATTATTAAATTTCAGTAAATGTATCATATTGCCATCTCAACATTTGAAGAAAGGTACTGTGATTCTGTAACCTGAGTCCTACAGCTGTTAAAATGAAACTTTTTCATTAAATATATTAGAAGTATATGATGTCAAGTTGTATACTGCTGTTTAATAAACACTTTCTAAACTGTTGATCTTAGAAGTTAATTTTTCTAATTCCCCAAAATCTGCCAAAGTAGTTTTTCTCTTTACAGTTTCTAGCACTGTTCTTTTTTGTTTGTTAGGGTTTTTTTGACAGAATCTTACTGTGTCACCCAGGCTGAAGTGCAAGGGTGCAATCTCAGCTCACTGTAGCCTCACCCTTTTGGGGTCAAGTGATCCTTCCACCTCAGCCTCCTCAGTAGCTGAAACTACAGGTGCACGCCACCATACTAGGCTAACTTTGTGTATTTTTTGTAAAGATGAAGTCACATTATATTGTCCAGGCTGGTCTCAAACTCCTGGGCTAACATGATCCTCCTGCCTTAGCTCCCCAAAGTGTTGGGATTACAGGCATGAGCCATTGTGGCCAGCATAGTACTTTTAAGTAGTTTCATATTTTATCTCTGTTAAAGGAAGAAATTGTTTCATTTAATGCAACTAAGTTCTGTGGTATGAAAAAATCATATTTCAAATTTTGGCTGACAAGAAAAGGAATTATAAAACATTGTTTTGTTAAAAAATAAGCTTTATTATCCTCAATTTACAGTAATCTTAAAAATAAATAAGGAAACAAACACCACAATAAGAAGAAAGCCAAGGCAAAAGATATTAAACATATCACAGAATCATCTAAAAACAATATGAATGTTTTTAAGGCTTGGGATAAAAATAAACAATTTAAAATAAAAATGATTAAAATGTAAAAATGAAGCATAACAAAAAAATGACAAAAATTAAAAAATTAAAGCATTATTTAATAGAGTTGAGACAATTACCAAATTGGAGGAAAACATTCAGATTCTCATTTCACACCAATGCCAGATGAGGTAAAAAGTCAAATTTATTTAAATCTAACTTGGAAAAATTAAACAAACAGAATTAAACCAGTATTATTTATTATAGTTCTGATAAGGGGGGAAATTTCATAAAATCAATGCAACAAAATTATATCAAGATGTTTCGGCTGGGCACAGTGGCTCACCACTGTAATCCCAGCACCTTGGAAGGCCGAGGCAGGTGGGTCACCTCAAATCAGAAGTTCTAGAGCAGCCTGACCAACATGGCAAAACCCCCTCTCTACAAACATATAAAAACTAGCTGGGTGTGGTGGCATGCATCTGTAGTCCCAGCTACTCAGGAGGCTGAGGCAGGGAATCACTTGAACCTGGGAGGTAGAGGCTGCAGTAAGCAGAGATTGTGCCACTGCACTCCAGCCTGGGCAATAGAGCAAGATTCTGTCTCAAAACAAATAAACAAAAAGATGTTTGATGGCAATAATGTTAAAATTCCATATATCTTAAAGTCCACAAGATAAATACATCTATAAACATTTCACCTCTAATAAAGAAAGAAAGCACAATGTCTCATATGCCTCTATTAAACCTTCATAAAAAATGTTAAATGTTGAGTATAGAGTAACCAACACTTCAAAGGGAATACAAATTTATCCCTTTTGATTAACATTGTACAGTATGTTTTAAGAGCCTTCAAAATACCTAAAAATCAGTTTTGGCAACACAGAAGAGAGAGCATCTGATACTATATACATGAAACATGTATAAATATGTTTTTCACACAGGGGAATAACATGGTATGTTCACTGCACAGAACATTTTACAGTCATTTACAATGGTAGTTATTAAGATGCATCGTGAGAATGAAAAAGTGTTATCTAACAGTAGATTAAAAAGTAAGACATGAAATTAAATGTTTTTATCCACAAGTATGTAAAAAATATACATTAAAATAATGGAAGAAATGTATCAACATGCTAATAATAGTTATATTAATTCCCAAGATATAATTCCTCAAGCCAGCTTTCAAAATCATTAAAATACATACACACACCTTGTACACAAGTCAAAGACTATCTAAACTCTACCACTAATGGAAGCATAAGGTTTATTTTTTATTTTTATTTTTTAAGATGGGGTTTCACCATGATGGCCAGGCTGGTCTTGAACTCCTGACCTCAGGTAATCCACCCACCTCGGCCTCCCAAAGTGCTAGGATTACAGGTGTGAGCCACTGCGCCCGGCCAGGAAGCATAAGGTTTAAATAGACATACTAAATGAGACAGAGAAGGCCAGCAATGCAATGAAGAAGACTCACTACAAAATGAAACACCTGGCACCTTAGGACACTTGGGCTAAGAATAGAGACTCAATACCAGGATTCAAAACTATACAACTGAATCATATGCATAAGTCATTTACTAATTCTAATTATCTGCTTTACTATTTTCTTCATTAGCGGATGTGCTAATCTTTAGGCAACTAGTTGTTCATTACTGATTATCAACTATTAAATGTAACAGAGCCTTGTTTGGGAGTAATTCCTTAAAATATTAAATAAGTAGAAAGACAAATAGGTTAAAATAATAAAACAAAGGAAGTTCCATACACAATAGCACCATTTTTATTTGGTATCATCAGATAAGGAGAGATCTACAAGTAAATTTTCCAGAAAACTGAAACTTAACATTAACAAAGTTTTGAAAATGTTTATACTTTTATAGCAATCTCAAAAGACACCAATTTCTTACTTCCTTAAACACAGTACACAGAATAAGAGTTTATTATTAAAGTCATCATTGTGAAGCATCAACCTACTAGGCTGCTCTATGATAGTCATTCCTTCAGAAGTTAATGATTATACGAGTGAAGGTCTTTATGTAATGGCCTTAAAACACTATTCTACTGAAGTCCCACCTACTTTTTAATAGTTCTTTCTTTTCCCTTGAAGATGGCATTTCAGCTGCCAATGTCCCTAACTCCAATGGCCAACACTGTAGATTCTTATCTGTGGACTAATTCCAATTAGTAGTTGTCTAATAAAGCCTAATGGCTTATTATACTTGGTTGCTGTCATTTTGAAGGCTTAGAGATTATGTTCCGGATTTCTGCTGTTTCAAATGGCCGAGATCATTAGCAATAAATGTCAGTTGAAGTACTGATTCTAACTTATACTGGAGTTCAGAAAAAAAAAAGTAATAATAATACCTGAATAGTCTCATTAATCACAACGTGATATTCTCCTCAGGGAAAGTTACCCCACCCCTCCTCTCTAATAAGACAAAAATTACCTACATAAGTGAAAAAGATCAGCTGAAAAGAAAAACAGGTGAAAAGGAAAGGGTCAAACAAAATAACCAAGTCAGACTTTGGACTTTGGGAAATATTTACTGATAGCGGTTTTCAAAGTACAATTATAGTGGTTTTCAGAGCATTAATTACAGAAATTTACACCAGAGTTTATACCAAATCTCTAGTAAATACTACTCTAAAAATGAAACTCTTCCGGCAACTATTCCTTGTAGGTAACTCCAAACTGAATTTCCATATGAAATTTAAGTGTTTTTATTTTAACACAAGGTCTCACGCTCTTGCCCATGCTGGATGGAGGTGCAGTGGTGCAATCATGGCTCATTGCAGTCTCGACCTCCCAGGCTTAAGCGATCCTCCTACCTCAGCCTCCCAAGTAGCTGGTACTCTAGGTGTGCACTACCATACCCAGGTATTTTTTTTTTTTTTTGGTAGACAGGATCTGGCTATGTTGTTCAGGCTGGTCTCAAGCAATCCTCCCACCTCAGCCTCCCGAAGTGCTGGTATTACAGGCATGAGCCAACAGGCCCAACTTAAGGTAACTTATAAAGTTACAGGTCTGTGGAAATTGGCATGGTGTCAGACCTTAAGGAAAAAAATCCAAGTGAGAACAAATTAGTATTATATTATCACTGTTACTATTTTCCTCTCATCACTGAAGTTCATTAGCTTTCATCACTTCTATGACCATAGTAATTGAGAAAAATGAAAATAAAATCTATTGGTTATTTAAATTTTACTCAAGCAAACTCAAACCGTGTAAAAATACATTTTTCCTCTTCCTTGGATTTTTCTCAGTATGTTTCTACCAAGTACCTCAAATAATTTCGTGTCTGTAAAAGATTGGTAAGTCCCAAGAGCCACTACTGAAAAGTTTCTAAAACAAAAGTTGTAAGAGCAAGGAACATAGGTTATTTCATAGATCAGATGCACACATGGACTATTAAAGGTCCAGTTACCAAGCTACACTTATGTAGATACCTTTGCAAAGGCCATTGCAGAACTGTGACCTTCAAACTCACTGTTATTTTCACAATTTCCTACTTCTAAAAATAATAATAAAATGTACTTAACAAATATTATTTATCAGAATGGCTTTATCTAAAGAGTTTACAAACTTTCAATTAAATACCACCTTAAGTTGCTTTTATGACAGGAGATATCTGGCAATTCTGTGAATGGACCCAGAACTGTCTAAAAAAATTAGTTAAGAGGAGAAAATTGCCTCAAATACTGATTCCAAATGCTGGTCAACTCAGGTTTTCCTCCAGCTGTTATGAGCCTGCCTATTCTTGGACCATGGCTCTTGTCTCACCGTCAACCTTCAACATTCCTCTTCTCTCCCCAATTTGTCCAATTCCATTGATCAACCTCTACACTCCCAATGTCCCTTTTTACTCCTTCCATCATACCTCTCAACACTCACTTGTATTCCTCAACATTTCTACTTGCATTGTTAGAACAAAAAAACCACACTGCCCAAAGAATGGACTTTTTTTTCAATGTGACTGGTCTGATAAATATTTTTACTGGTAGGCTTGGGGGAAAATTACAAAAACAACACTTAGAAAATGATAGCTGCCTAGCAGCTTTAAATTTAAATATACATACATTTGTACTAACTAGTGATACATCTACCACTCTCCAGTTGAGATCACCAAATTGCATAGTCAGAACTATCATTTTAATTATGCTGATACACTTTTAAAACATCTGAAAAACTCCTATAGGTATACTTAGGTTACAGTTCAGAATACAAAATATATATTGAATTCCAGGACACTAAAAAGAAAAAAAAAAGGATATATAATATATAAAGGTAAATATATAACAAACATTAAACATAAAAATATAAAACTCAAGTGATGAAATATTAATTTATTTAAATCTTGTTTCACATGTACTTTCTGTGCAAAATTAACCAACACAATAAACTTTACTGCAAAAATAACACTGTTACTTGTGATATTTTCACAAGATTATACGACCAAAAAAATCAGTACAAACAAAAAAAATCTGTTCACCTCTGTATGCATACATGATTCTTGACAAACAGGCATACATCACTAAATAAAAATTTAATTAAAAAATCTTTACTGATTGTCAATATTGTGGTGGTACCCCATAAAACAATACTTTCTCCCATTCATTTAAGAAATAAAAACTAAATTAAAACATGGAAATATCTGGAATGATACACAGCAACCACAAAGACTGGTTACAGACAGATTTAAGAATGAGGAATGGAACTTTGTAGTACCATGAAACAAGCACTGTGTTACTCTACACTACATTCCTCTCTGCATTAGGTATTTAAAAAAAAAAAGAAAACTTCTGTAGTTTTTAAAAAAACAAACCATAAATGTTTTAACTAGTTACCTGATTCGTTTTGTAATTAACTCTCCAACTTTCCATTTAGTACTGCAACTACTAAATAAAATTCAAACACTACTTAAGAATACGAAAAATCAAAGGTATATTGCAAATTCATTTCTGAGACATTAGGGAATTGGAGAGAAAAACTGATTTTAAGCTAATTTGAGAAAAACAAAGCTCAAACTCCGATACCAAAGTTTATGAGTTTGCTCTTTATTAAAAAGGTGACCTGAGGCCGGGGGCAGTGGCTCACACCCGTAATCCCAGCACTTTGGGAGCCCGACGAAGGTGGATCACTTGGAGTCAGAAGTTTGAGACCAGCTTGGCCAACATGATGAAACCTCGTCTCTACTAAAAATACAAAAATTAGCCAGGCATGGTGAAGCGCGCCTGTAATCCCAGCTACTCGGGAGGCTGAGGCAGGAGAATCGCTTGAACCTGGGAGGCAGAGGTTGCAGGGAGCCGAGATCACGCCACTGCACTCCAGCCTAGGCGACAAGGGAGACTTTGTATAAAAAAAAAAAAAAAAAAAAAAAAATTCACATGAAGCAGTCTTTTACCCTAAATATATAACCTAAAACAACCATCCCTAAACATCAAAGATGGCAACCTCAGTAACACAGTAGTAATTAAAACCCTACCGGTAACTGAGTTAAAAGGCACGCACAAAATGATTAAAAGTGAGATTTTGTTCTGACCTCACGTGCTGTCAGAGACATAATGAGCCCTCCAAATACTGCCAAAAAGTTACTGAAAATACGAAGTAAGGGAGAGGAGTATATGACACCAAGAGAAAACAGATGGGAGGTGTTCTGTTTCAGGAGATAGGAGACAGGTACTGCAGCAGAAAACGCGACAGAATAGTTAACAGGTCTGGAATACTTTAGAAAATGGCAACAAGGGGAAAAACTGTCAAGAACGTTTCAAAGTAAGAGGAATGGCATCCAATGGACTCATCAGGTCTGCGCGAGCACGGCTCCGGACTTCCAGTGAGTGGGACAGGGTGGAACTATCACTGCGTGGGGTAAAGGACCCGACTGAGGGGTGCATACGCTTCTGCAGGTGGCTGAGCGCCCGCGGGGGGATGGGGAAGGCAGCGTTGCCTCAATGAGGTTACTGTATTCCCTTCAAGACTATGGGAAGCCGATGCAGCACGTATCCCGGCACCAAGAGGCACTCGCCCCGGGCCCCTCCCTAACGACTTGCCTTGTAGAAAGAGTTGCGGGTCCCAGTCCCCCGGAACCCAAGGCTCCGCCATCCAGGACAACTGCTCTGCCAATGAGGTCCCGCGAGAATCGAGAGATCTCGCGATGCAAACCCACTCGCATCTCGCGAGCTTCCTCTAATATCAACATGGCGGTACAGAAAAATCAGTATTTCGGAACTTAAAAAGCGCTTCACTAACGGAGTATAGAACATATAAAACACAGAGAAAGTAGGAAGTCTTTTCCGCTTTATATGTCTCCTCCTTTCCCCTGGCACAGAAGAAAAGCAGCAAACAATCTTAAAAACCTCCGATTACCACGGTTATACTACACGCACAGCGCATCGCGCCACTTCAGCCAGTCTCCCTGTCACGTGGAAAGATTTTTTCGGCGTGCCCGTCACGTGGGCCGCTACTGAGCGAGCGCGCGCCCGACGCCCTCCCTAGAGCCCTCCCCGCCCCCTTTCTCCCGCGCACACGTGCGCGCGCACCCCCGCCCCACGTGGGGGCTTCGCCGTCGCAGCCGTCGCCTCCAGCCCATCCCCTCCCGGTACTTGACTCCAAATCCAGGTCCCAAGCCGATCGTTTGCCACCCGCATTACCTCCCCCTTCATTATCCCTCCCCCATGTCTGGCCCTCACCACGTGCCCCGAGCTCCTGCTCACCTTTCGCGCGGAGTCGAACGCCACGGGCCGCTTGGGGAGGCGCCACCGCCGTGGCCCCTCTCCGCCCCCGCCACGAAACTTGCTCCGGTGGCCGCCGCTGCAGTAAGCTCGACAGCGGCGCCGCGGCGCTTCCAGGTGGGTCCCCGCCTCCCGCTCCTGCCACTTCCCGCAGCACCAGCGGCTCCTTCCGGTCCCCTCCTTTCTCCTCCTCGTTGGGACGGGCGGGCGGCGGCGGTGGCGGCTGTGGCTGTTGCTGCTGCAGGCGCGCTCACTACACCGCCTGCTGGTAACCGCGGCCCGTGCAGCGCCCGCGGGTCGGGGGCCGCCGGGGCCCTCCCCGGACCGCCCCTGCCCCTGGGCGAAGGTTGATCATCCGAGGGCGGGTTGCAGTCCATCCCTTGCAACCGTCCAACCTGCCCTAGCAGAGGAAACTCGTCCCCGCAGCTCCGCCGCTGGAAATCTGCTTCATCCTGCCCTTTGTGGCCTCCTGAGAGATTTGTAAACCCCACCTCCCATAGCACTGTGGTCTCAAACCAGGAGAACATCCATGTATGTGTATTTATGATGATGCTTCTGCCTCCTCTAGCTCATCTCTGGCTTTCTGTCTGGTGCCACAGCACGCAAGCTCGAACCACTTCAGGGCTTTGCGCTTGCTGATCTCTCTGGCAGAACACTTCCTTCAGATTTTTTTTTTAACTCGTCGATGTTCGATGCGTATTTCAGGTCCCTTTTCAGAGGGCTGCCCAGACCACTCTATCCAAAAAAGTACAGCTGCACCATTGCTTTAACTGTTTACCTTCCAGACCTTATTTGTCAGTGTCTTCACCACCAAGAATGTAAGATTTTTAAAGGCAAGGACTTAGTATTTTGTTCATTGCTGTATCCCCAGAATTGTGTCTAGCACAAAGCAGTGCTCATATGTATCAAAACAGATCTACCAACTATATTAAGCATGTAGGAAAATAAAGTCCAACACACATTAAGATAACGTCATCATTTATGAGCTTTGAAAAAACTGAGCTAAACCTCTTTCCCTGGCTATAAAGATTATGTTCGAAAAATATAAAATCCAGTAGTAGAAGCTGTTAACTGGGGCTCTTCTTTGACAGTTGTCAAGTACTGCTTCATTACTTTTGTTTTCCTTTGGAACATGTTTTTTTCAAGCAAGTGGATACATGTTGTGCCTTCTTTTATGTTGGTAATAAAAGTTTTTAAATGGTGTTTTGTATTTTAGCTTTGAGTTCAACTCAAAGTAACATCCACTTCAAAAGGGTTACGTGTTTTATATTGATTAATACATCAAGTATTTATCGAACATACCGGTGTTTCTGGGTGGCAGTATGTCAAAAAAAAAAAAAAAAAAAAAAGGCACAGTGGCTGACACCTGTAATCCCACCACTTTGGGAGGCTGAGGCAAGTGGATCACCTGGGGTCAAAAGTTCAAGACCAGCCTGGCCAACATGGTGAAACCTCGTCTCTACTAAAAATACAAAAATTACCCAGGTGTGGTGGCACACGCCTGTAATCCCAGATACTTGGGAGGCTGAGGCAGGAGAATTGCTTGAACCCAGGAGGTGGAGATTGCAGTGAGCCAAGATCACGCCACTGCACTCCAGCCTGGGCGACAGACCAAGACTCTCTCAAAAATAAAAAAGGAAAGATAAAATATACTAGTGCCCTATGCTAAGACTAGAGATACAAAAATAAACACGTTTCCCTACCTTGCTCTTTCTACTTACAGAGCCTAATTCTATTATAGTAACCATACTTGCCATGTTTTTGCTTCCTGTGTGCCAGGCCAAATGCTGTGTACTTTTCTATGTTACCCTATTTTAGGCTTCTGACAGTCCTGTGAGATACATACTATTTGTGGTAGGCCTTGCAATGTACTTTTCAGACCCCACTTCAGGAATAAAGAACTGAGCTGCTGCTGCCAAGAGTCTAAGAGTTATACCCACAGCCAGTCATCGGTTGTCAGCCCCTTTCATGCCAGTGTTATTACAGTGTCATAATATTCCCAGGGAGGCCACATCCAGTGACTGATCAATGCAGGGATAAAAGACCCAGCCCTCTCACCTCCATTTGGTACAATTCTGATGGATTTTCTCATCTCCTGCAGAACAACTTGCAGGATCAACTGAGGCATTACATTGAGACTTCACTGAAGCTCAACTTCTTCTTCTGCCCATTTCAGCTTTTCTTCCTCCCACAAGTGATGATCCCAAGAGCATTCCCTAATAAATCTCCTGCACACTAATCATGTAAGAGTGTGCTTCCTGGGAACCCAACCTGTGACACTATTTGTATTTTTTTACTGGTAAAACAAGTAACTTGCCCATTTGAACTGCAGAAGTTTCTATATAGATATAATAAAACAAGTAACTTGCCCATTTGAACTGCAGATACAAAAATAAAGTATTGCGAGAGGAGGAGGGCTTCTGGAACAGGCTTTTTACAAGAATTGGCATTTAAGTTGCAGGATGACTTTCCTAAGTAGAGAAAAAAAGATAATTCTCAGCTGAGGGAACTGCACGAATGAGTATGTGAATGGGAGAGAACTACAAGTAACCCCAAATGGCTGGACTGTAGGTCTTTGGGGTAATCACTACAAGATGAGAAAGCAGTTCATGCATGGTAAAGAGGGTAGTCAAGAAAAAAATTCTAGGCCTGAGAATAGCGCTTAGCCAAGTAGAAAGGGATAGGAGCCCCTGAGATCCTCAATTATGAGTGGGAAAGAAGAGCTTCATTGCTCCGGGAAAACGGAACCACTGCCAAACTTACTGGCAAATACCACTCTCTAATTATGATATATATATTCCTACCTGGCCTTTGTTATGTTGGGTTTTTTTTTTTTGAGACAGGATCTTGCTCTGTCACCCAAGCTGGTGTGCATTGGCACAGTCTAGGCTCACTGCAGCCTCCCATGTCCCATGCCCTGTGTAGCTGACATACGCACCATCATGTGCAGTTAATTTTTGTATTTTTTATAGAGATGGGGTTTCACCATGTTGCCCCGGCTGGTCTCAAAACTCCTGGCCTCAAGCTATCCACCCACCTCAGCCTCCCAAAGTGCTGGATTACATGCATGAGCCACTGCGCCCCACCCAACAATCTAGATGTTGGCATGGATGTGATGAAAAGGAAACACTTTTACACTGCTGATGGAAATGTAAAGTAGTACAACCACTATGGAAAAGAGTATGGAGATTCCTTAAGAAACTAAAAGAACTACAATTCGAGCCAGCAATCCCACTACTGGGCATCTACCCAAAGGAAAAGAAGTCATTATATGAAAAAGACACATGCACATGCATGTTTATAGCAGCACAATTCACAATTGCAAAGATATGGAACCAACCTAAGTGCCTATCGACCAATGAACGGATAAAGAAAAGTATATGGCTTCAGTGGCTCACACCTGTAATCCCAGCACTTTGGGAGGCTGAGGTGGGTGAATCACCTGAGGTCAGGAGTTTGAGACCAGCCTGGCCAACATGGAGAAACCTCATCTCTACTGAAAATACAGAAATTAGCTGGGCATGGTGGCAGGCAACTGTAATCCCAGCTACTCAGGAGCTAAGGCAGGAGAATCACTTGAACCCAGGAGGTAGAGGTTGCAGTGAGCCAAAATTGTGCCATTGCACTCTAGCCTGGGCAACAAGAGTGAAAATCTTGTCTCAAAAAAAAAAAAAGGAAAAGAAAATGTGCTATATATACACCATGGAATACTATTCAACCATAAAAAGGAATGAAAAAATGTCTTTTATAGAAACTTGGATGGAGCTGGTATTCTTCTAAAGTAACACAGGAATGAAAAACCAAATGTCATATGTTCTCACTTATAAGTAGAAGCTAAGCTATGAGGATGCAATAGCATAAGAATGATATAATGGGCTTTGGGGGCTGGGATGTAAGTTTGGGAGAGGCTGAGGGATAAAAGACTACATATCAGGTAAAATGTACACTGCTCAGGTTAATAGAACACAAAAATCTCAGAAAAAAAAACCACAAACCACCTGTACCCCCAAAACTACTGAAATTTAAATACAAACAATTATCTTGCTTCTCTTCATAGTTCAGATTAAATATTTTTGACAGGACTCTTAGATAGATAAATGTTGCATCCTTAGAAATTGTACATTTTGGGCCTGGTGTGGTGGCTCACGCCTGTAATCCCAACACTTTGGGAGACTGAGGCAGGCAGATCACTTGAGATCAGGAATTTGAGGCCAGCCTAACCAACATGGTGAAACCCTGTCTCTACTAAAAATACAAAAATTAGCCGGGCACGGTGGTGCATGCCTATAGTCCCAGCTACCTGGGAGGCTGATGCAGGAGAATCACCTGAACTGAGAGGCAGCATTTGCAGAGAGTCAAGATCGTGCCACTGCACTCCAGCTTGTGCAACAGAGACTCCATCTCAAAAACAAAAAGAGAAATTACACATTTTGAAAAGGAGAAGAGAATGATGAATTACATCACTGAGTGCCGATTATGTTGTGTATATCATATATAACAATACACATAATTACCATAATCCTATGATTGAGCATGGCAGGCATGAAGATCGCTGTTCAGACCCCTCTTCTAGAAAGCACTTGCTGTGCAGCTGAGAGGAATAGGGTTGGGTGACCACCTCCGTTAGCTCCATCAGCGTCAAGCTGAGTTTACTCTCTTTTCCAGGTAGCCACTAGTCAGTGACAGAACAAGGCCTACTGACAGTACGAGGGCTAGCCATTTCTGCCCAATGCAGGGCTCCACCAATGGGTAATCTTAGCTCCATATTGTTTTATGGGCCTGGCAGAGAATTTGTCAGGTCTGCATCATTCTGGTTACTACTCCTGCTCAATCCTGTTTCTTTCACCTATGTTATTCCCCAACAAATCATATGGCATGCATTAACACCATCTCAGTGTCTGCTTCCTGGAAACTCTAACCTACAACATTCTCATTTAGCAAATAAAGAAAACTGGAGACAGAGAACTTTAAATATTGTTTCAAATCATAGCTATACGTTAATGTAGCTACTAGGATTTGAATTTAAACAAACTGACGTCAGGGTCTCAAAACTAATCACCTTTTTATTATAGTCTGTTTTTTTTTGAGACGAAGTTTTGCTCTTGTTGCCCAGGTTGGAGTGCAGTGGTGCAATCTCAGCTCATTGAAACCGATCTCAGTTAAAGCAATTCTCCTGCCTCAGCCTCCCGAGTAACTGGGATTACAGGCACGCACCACCACACCCAGCTAATTTTGTATTTTTTAGTAGAGATGGGGTTTCACCATGTTGGTCAGGTCGGTCTTGAACTCTACACCTCAAGTGATCCACCCGCCTCGGCCTCCCAAAGTGCTGGGATTACAGGCGTGAGCCACTGTGCCTGGCCCATAAATCAATAGAGTCTTAACATATATAGGCTCTCACTAGCCTTTGCAATTTTCCTAATGCTCAGCTTAAATATTTCTAGGAAAATCATCCTTAGAGAAACCATTTATTTTATCCCACATCTGTCAACACTTAGAACAATCATTACCTACGAGTCTATGGTATTGCTAGCCCTTTACTTATTAGGTATTTTGACAATTATAATGTAAAAAAAATTGGCCAGTCATGATGGTTCATTCCTGTAATCCCAACACTTTGGGAGGCCAAGGCAGGTAGATTGCTTGAGTTCAGGAGATCGAAACCCAGCCTGGGTGACATGGCAAAACCCTGTCTCTACAAAAAATACAAGAATTAGCTGGGTGTGGTGGCATATGCCTGTAGTTCCAGCTACTCAGGATGGTGAGGTGGGAGAATTGCTTGAGCCCAGGAGGTCAAGGCTGCATATGAGCTGAGACTGCATCACTGCACTCCAGCCTGAGCGACAAGAGTAAGAGGCTGTCTCGAAAAAAAAATTTAAAAAGTATATATATGGGCTCTAAGGGACCAGTATCTTTATCTTATTATATATCCCAATAACGGACACTACTTATGTGACTGATACCACAACCAGTTTCAAAGGAATTCATAGGCAGATTACATTATGGTAAATAATGACTACCACTCTCAATTCAAAATAAGCTCTTTATTATATGAAGCCATGATTTGGAGTCCTAGATCTGCCACTTCTTTGCTGTAGGACTTTGGGCAAACCACTTAACCTACATCATAGGGTTGTTAAGAGGATTAAATGTAGGAAAGCACTTTAGTAAAGTAACTGAAACATTCTGAGTTTCAATGAATAACAATTATTATTAAAAACAAATCTTTTTTGATTAACCACTAAATATTAGGCATTACACTAAATTCTGGTGATTCACAAAAAATCAGTAACAGTCCTTGAGGAAAATCATAGTATAATATTTTACTATATATTTTTTAAAACTTCAAATAGATCTTAAATGGCTGCTTAATAAAATTTGTTTCATTAAACATCAAAACTGATGACCAGCGTAGGCAATGAAGTGAGACTTTGTCTCAACAAAAAATAAATTATCCAGGTGTGGTGGTACACATTTGTGGTCTTAGGTACCCAGGAGGCAGAGGTGGGAGGATTGCTTGATCCCAGGAGATGGAGGCTGCAGTGAGCTATATTCAATGCCAGGCACTCCAGCCTTGGTGACAGAGCTCAAGAGACCCTGTCAAAAAAAAAAAAAAAAAAAAAAGTAAAAATCAACTTTACTACACTGAATGATGTGTTTGTGTACTTCTGATTAAGAAATAACAAGAGGCCGGGTGCAGTGATTCACACCTATAACCCCAGCTCTTTGGGAGGCTGAGGCGGCTGGATCACTTGAGCCCAGGAGTTTGAGACAAGCCTGGGCAACATGGCAAAACCCCCTCTGACAGAAAACAAAACAAAACAAAAAAAAAGACAAAAATTAGCCAGTCTCATAACCCGGTCTGAAAATAAATAAAAAGTTTTTTAAAACTGGCTGGGTGTAGTGGCTTACCTGAGGTCAGGAGTTAGAAATTAGCCTGACCAACATGACGAAACCTCATCTCTTCTAAAAATACAAAAATTAGCTGTATGTGATGGCCCACGCCTGTAATACAAGCTACTCGGGAGGCTAAGGCAGGAGAATCGCTTGAACCTGGGAGGCGGAGGTTAGAGTGAGCCAAGATTGTGCCACTGCATTCCAGCCTGGCCGAGAGTGAGACTCCATCTCAAAAAATAAATAATACATAAAATAAAATAGAAATAGAAAGAAGGTATTAATATTAAAAAAATTTTATACCTTTTACCTTTAATGTCTATCAAATAAGTTCAACATTGAAGTTTTACATTTTAAAATCATTTTTATTGAGCTAATTTTAACAACATTGCTTTAGCTGGTGACAGCTGCCCCAAACCAAAACAAAGCCATCATGAATGCTGTTCAACATCCTCAGTGTAATCCAGTATGTTTTTGTACTTGGAATATAGTTAAACTTTTGACATTACATAATCAAGCAAATAGCAGTGCATACTATATTATTCAAAAAGACTGTATCTATTTCATTTTAAAAATCAAGTTACAAGTAGCCTTAGCGTCATCAACAATCTCAAGGACACATTCCACACTTCATGCTCTCAAAATAAAAAGTGCCCTAAAACTAACTCTAAGTTTTTTAGTTACTGACATTAATACTAACCAAAGTTACAGGAATTGAAGTTTAACATTGTATAATATAAGTAGCAATAAGTTACTGATACCTGCTGACAAATTCCACTCAAAATACATCCTTGATACATTCAAAAAAAGACACTTTGTAAATTTTAATAAGCTAGTGTATATGCTGCAGTGCAAAAAAAATGACACCCTAGTTTCCTGAGCTTTAGGAAATTAACAATTTTCTGACTACTACTTTCAACTTAAAATAGGCTCTTTATTATATGAAGCCATGACAAAACTATACAATTAAATTAGTCTTCTGGAGAACTGAAAGACTGGTCAGAGTTATGCTGATTTAGGGTGATGAAAAAGTTTTCAAAGCAAAAGTATTTACAACACTACAAAGGATACTATGGGATCCCCATGTAGTACAAAGATTAACAATAACCTACTGATTTCACAATTGTCCCTCCTCTTTGAAAAATGTTACTCTGGGCCAGGTGCTGTGGCTCATGCCAATCCCAGCACTTTGGGAGGCTGAGGTGGGTGGATCACCTGAGGTCAGGAGTTTGAGACCAGCCTGCCCAACATGGTGAAACCCCATCTCTACTAAAATACAAAAATTAGTTGGGTGTGGTGGCGGCGCCTATAATCCCAGTTACTCTGGAGGCTGAGGCAGGAGAATCGCTTGAACCCAGGAGGCAGAGGTTGCAGTGAACCGAGATCGCACCACTGCACTCCAGCCTAGGAGACAGAGTGAACTCTGTCTCAAAAAAAAAAAAAAAAATTTACACTGAAAGACTTTATGGTAAGTATTTAGCAATAAATATACCAACCTGTGGTATATTACACATTTTAATATATTCTTCCATAATGCCCACTAAGAAGAAATAAATGGGATAAATGATGAAAAAAAATAAAGAAAATAAACAGACTTTTAGGAATGTTTTCTCAAGTGTACATGTCAGAGGAAGTGAAAATGATTCCTCATTAGAACTCTCTATATCCTAAAAATTACAAAGACCGAGTTTCTACTTCAATTTTTTCTTCTGCTTGAAGTGTATCTGGATCAACATGGACAACCGGAGGTCGTAGGATAACTTCAGGCCCTCCACCATAAATAGACTGCAGAAAATTCCATGTTTCTTCAGAAATCTGGCCAGAATCTGCTCCTTAAAATTATATAGAAAAAATAATGTTTACAAACCTACATGTTCATATTGCAAAAGCTTTCTTAAGATACCCCCCAGCATGAATCCTCTAGGGATAATTGAGAACTTTTGGAACATGAATCTGCAGACTACCAGCCCATATTGTTAAAAGCTACAACATATGGTTTGTCTTAAGAAGTGAGAGATGCTTTTTCTTAGCTCTTACCAACAGCCCTAAGACCTTTTCTCAGATAAAAAATAGTCGCTGCTTTCCATTATTTGCCCTAATGTATGAATTACATTCTTCAGCTGAGTAAAAAAGTACTACAGATGACTAATGATAACATATTCCTAACGTGACAAATCACCCACAAGGACGTAAATATGAGTCAAACTTACCTTGCCTAAGCATCACATTACCACATTTAGTGACTGCAATCTTAGTATTGTCAATAGGACCTGGAGGATCTAAAGGAAAAAAGATCAAAATGCATTTTCAAAGAAACGTAACAACTTGCATAATTTTGTGCTTGACATCAATTGTGACCTGTAACTATATAATCAGATTGGTTATTTCTTAGCCAAATTATTATAGTTAGTTCTTTTTTTTGACGTAGAGTCTCACTCTGTCATCCAGGCTGGAGTGCAGTGGTGCAATCTCAGCTCACTGCAACCTCCACCTCCCAGGTTCAGGCAATTCTCCTGCCTCAGCCTCCCAAGTAGCTGGGATTACGGGTAGGCGCCACCATGCCCAGCTAATTTTTGTATATTTTTTAGTAGAGATGGGGTTTTACCATGTTGGTCAGGCTGTGTTAAACTCCTGACTCCATGATCCGCACGCCTTGGCCTCCCAAATTGATGGGATTACAGGTGTGAGCCACTGCGCCTGGCCTATAGTTAATTCTTAATGTCTTCTGAAAGTCTTCCGAACGTCTTCCTTTTTAGTTTTAGTGCCCCCAAAACAGAACCAGGAAAGAAGGTAAGAGAGGCTCGTTCACAACCATCAGGGTCTAATAGAAATTATTTATTTATTTCTTTTTTTTGTTTGAGATGGAGTTTCGGTCTTGTTGCCCAGGCTGGAATACAATGGCACGATCTTGGCTCACCACAACCTCTGCCTCCTGGGTTCAAGCAATTCTCCTGCCTCAGCCTCCCGAGTAGCTGGGATTACAGGCATGTGCCACCACACCAGGCTAATTTTGTATTTTTAGTAAAGATAGGGTTTCTCCATGTTGGTAGGCTTGTCTTAAACTCCTGACCTCGTGATCCACCCACCTTGGCCTCCTAAAGTGCTGAGATTACAAGCATGAGCCACCACACCCAGCCTTTCAGAAATTATTTCTTAACTAACCGTTTGGGGGATTACAAGTCAAAATGTAGCACTAATGGCATAAAATAGCAATTTCTTTATAATTTAAAAGAAATTATGCAATCAGTTTGCTTCAGATTATCAAAGTAACACTAAAAAAAAAAGCATTATAAAAGAAAATGTTTAAATACCTTCTTTTTTAAATTTAAGGCAAAAGTGAAGCACATGTTCATCAAAAGCTTTAAAAGAAACTTAAACTTACAATTAAAAGAAAAACCATTAAAAAGTGGGTAAAGAACATGAACAGGTAATTTTCAAAAGAAGACATTTATGTGGCCAAGAAACATGAAAAAAAGGTCAACATCACTGATCACCAGAGAAATGCAAATCAAAACCACAATGAGATACCATGTCACCTCAATCAGAATGGCAATTATTAAAAAGTCAAGAAACAGGCTGGGCCCAGTGGCTCACGCCTGTCATCTCAGCACTTGGGGAGGCCGAGGTGGGTGGCTCACTTGAGGTCAGGAGTTTGAGACCAACCTGGCCAACATGGTGAAACCCCGTCTCTACTGAAAATAGAAAAATTAGCCAGGCATGATGGTGGGCGCCTGTAATCCCAGCTACTAGAGATGCTGAGACAGAATCACCTGAACTCGGGAGGAGGTTGCAATGAGCTGAGATCATGCCACACCACACCAGCCTGAGCAACAAAGTGAGACTACCTCGAAAAAAAAAAAAAAAAAGAGATCAAGAAACAAGAGATGCTGGCAAGGCTGTGGAAAAATAAGAACGCTTTTACACCGCTGGTGGGAATGTAAATTAGTTCAATCATTGTGGAAGACAGTGTGGTGATTCCTCAAAGACCTAGAACCAGAAATACAATTTGACCCAGCAATCTCATTACTGGGTATATATCCAAAAGAATATAGATCATTCTACCATCTATGACAGACTAGATAAAGAAAATGTGGTAAATATACACCATAGAATACTATGCAGCCATAAAAAGGAAAGAGATCGTGTCCTATGCAGGGGCATGGATGAAGCTGGAAGCCATCCTCGGCAAACTAATGCAGAAACAGAAAACCAAACACTGCATGTCCTCCCTTATAAGTGAGAGCTGAACAATGAGAACACACAGACACAGTGAGGGGAACACACAGACACAGTGAGGGGAACACACACTGGGGCCTGTTGGCAGGGGCTGGGGAATGAGGGACGGGAGAGCATCAGGAAAAACAGCTAATGCATGCTGGGCTTGATAGCTAGGTGATGGGTTGATAGGTACAGCAAACCACCATGGCACATGTTTACTCATGTAACTAATCTGCACATGTATTCCCGAACTTAAAAATTTTTTTGAAAGCTGTAAAAAGAAGTCAGATATGGGCCGGGCATGGTGGCACGGGCCTGTAATCCCAGCACTTTGGGAAGCTGAGGCCAGTGGATCATGAGATCAGAAGTCAAGACCAGCCTGGCCAAGATGGTGAAACACCATCTCTACGAAAAATACAAAAATTAGCTGGATGTGGTGGCGGGCACCTGTAATCCCAGCTGCTCGGGAGACTGAGGCAGAAGACTGCTCGAACCTGGGAGGAAAATGTTGCAATGAGCCAAGACTGCGCCACTGCATAGCCTAGGCAACAGAACAAGACTCCATCTTAAAAAAAAAAAAGCCATATATAGGTAGTGTGCACCTATAGTCCCAGTTAGTCAGGAGGCTGAGGCAGGAGAATCGCTAGAGCCCAGGAGTTCAAGGGTAGCCTGGGCAATACAGAGAGAACTCGGTAATTCAGCACTTTGGGAGGCCAAGGTGGGTGCATTGCTTGAGCCCAGGAAATCCTGGGAAACACCATAAGACCCTGTCTCTACAAATAATTTTAAAAATTAATTTTTAAATTAGCCAACGGTGGTAGTACACGCCTGTAGTCCCAACTACTCAGGAGGTAGAGGCAGGAGGATCACATGAGCTGAGAGGTCAAGGCTACAGTGAGCCATGATCATGTTGCTATACTTCAATCTGGGTAACAGAGTAAGACCTTGTCTCTATTAATTTAAAATTGAAAAAATACATAAACACAAAAACTTTTTTTTTTTTTTTTGAGATGGAGTCTTGCGCTGTCACTCAGATTGGAGTGCAATAGTGCAATCTCAGCTCACTACAATCTCCGCCTCCCAGGTTCAAGCGATTCTCCTGCCTCAGCCTCCCGAGTAGTTGGGATTACAGGTGCCTACCACTATGCCCAACTAAGTTTTGTATTATTTTAGTAGAGACAGAGTTTTACCATGTTAGTCAGGCTGGTCTTGAACTCCTGACTGCAGGTGATCCACATGCCGCAGCCTCCCAAAGTGCTGGGATTATAGGCGTGAGCCACCACACCCAGCCCACAAAAAAGTTTTAACTATGCATGTTGTTCAGCCTTTTTCACATCTCAGAATATATATTTTTTAAGACAAAGTCTCGCTCTGTCACCCAGGCTAGAGTACAGTGACATGATCTTAGCTCACTGCAGCCTCCAGCTCCCAAGTTCAAGCAATTCTCCTGGCTCAGCCTCCAGAGTAGCTGGGATTACAGGCACCTGCCACTGTGCCCGGCTAATTTTTGTATTTTTAGTAGAAACGGGGTTTCACTTTGTTGGCCAGGCTAGTCTTGAACTCCTGACCTCAGGTGATCTACCAGCCTTGGCCTCCCAAAGTGCTAGGATTACAGGCATGAGCCATCGTGGCCGGCACATATCAGAGTATCTTATTTTCAAATTATTAAATACTGTAATATAAAATTACTTTAAAAGTCCACTGTACTGAATAAACCATAATTTAAGCAACCTCTTATTCCTTCTAAAGATTTCTAAAATTTTTTCAATGTAAGATCACAGACTTATTTTCTTCAGTTCTCTTATTCCTGCTATAATTCATTAAATAAGTTTGACAAAATTTAAAACCAACAGAATATAAACCAGAAAGTAAGATCCCTAAGGACAGGATCTTTTTCTCTTCTGTTCAATAATGTAACCCCAAGTACACATAAATACTCAAGAAATATTTGTCAAACAAAAAATCAAGTAATTTACCAAAACAAAATATTTTTCAACCACTTACCTCCATCTTTACCCTTTACAAAACTTTCCCATTCTCTAAACCACTGCATACTGATGCAATAAAAAGTAGCTGGAGAGTCCTCTTCTTGGAATGCTCTGTTAAGCTACAAGGAGGAGAAAAGAAACCAGTCACCTAATATCTAAAACTTGCTTTGTGGCAAAACAATACAATCATTCCACTTCAGTGTTTGGTAACTCAGCACTCTGGGAGGCTGAGGCAAGAGGATTCCTTGAATCCAGGAGACCAAGACTAGCCTAGGCAATGTCACGAGAACAAAGTCTCTACAAAAAAAAAAAAAAAATTTTTGAGATAGAGTTTTGCTCTTGTCGCCCAGGCTGGAGTGCAATGGCACGATCTGGGCTCACTGCAACCTCCGTCTCCGAAGTTCAATCGATTCTCCAGCCTGAGCTTCCTGGGTAGCTGGGATTACAGGTGCCCGTTACCACACCCAGCTAATTTTTTTATTTTTAGTAGAGGTAGGGTTTCGCCATGTTGGGACTGGTCTCGAACTCCTGACCTCAAGTAACTCACCTACCTCAGGCTCCCAAAGTGCTGGGATTACAGATGTGAGCCCCCACACTCGGCCTATATAAAAAAAAATTTTTTTATTTATCTGTGTGAGGTGGTTAGTACCTATAGTACTAACTACTCAAAAAGCTGACGTAGGAGGATCATTTTTGATTGTGCCACTGCATTCCAGCCTGGGTGACAGAGCAAGACCCTGCTTCCAAAAAAAAAAAGTGCTACAGTAAGATGTACACTAACACTAACTTAGTACTAGGAAACGTGGTAGCATCTATTAATAAACAAGTCTAGATTATGTCTCAAAATTTAACAAGTATACATAAAAAGGGGCATAAAGATTGGGTAAATGAAGATGGTCAACACAAAGTCTTCAAAACAATAAATACTCCACATATTTAATAAAAATCTAATGTGTAAACTTTACAGTACATTTACCATATCCACAGTCTACACTTTTTGAAGATACTGGTAGACAACTTGCTATTACCTACCATGCTGCCATGAATGATCTTGTACATATCATTTCACAAGCAATATACATATATGTATAGGTAAATTCTAGAAAGTGGTGGAACGGTCCCTGAAACCAATTACCTCTTCTAGCCCTAAGGCCTAAGGAATGGGTATGTGACTCAAACTATACACAACTCTGCCAGAAATAAAAATCTTCAGAGAAGTGACCTAATTGTTAGAACGGAATCATTCCAACATCAATTCAGGTAGATACTGAGGACTACCTTATTTCTCAAACTTTTGGAGGTCTGTTTTTTCAATTTTTAATTTTAGTAAATTTCTCTTTCTTGCCAGGTTAGCAAGTCTGGCTTATATCACTTGCAATTAAAAAAACCCAAGTGACAGAAAAACTGTTCTAGAAGAGAAGCACAGGCAAAAGAGGCTTGGGGAAATTAAGGCTATTTAGAATTAGTCTAATTCTGTAGTGTGTTAAGACTCCTAAAAATATCTAATGATGGGCAATTAAATCCATGGAACACACCACCTATGGACAAAGACAACCAAGTTCAGATTATATAGTTCCTCTAATCAAATCTAATCAAAAGCCTGCAACTGTCTACAGATATCCTTGTAAAAATAGCCCAGAAGTACCTCCATGATCTTGCCCCATAATCTGACCTCATCTTCTAATACTTTCTTCCTCATTTTTCACTGGTGGTCACACTAGCCACTTTGTTATTCCCAGAACCAAACAAATACACCCTGCCTCACAAGACTTTTCAGTAACCCTTCTTTTTGCAGGTATCTGAATGACTATCTCCCTTATCTCCTTTAAGTCTTTACTTAAATGTCATCTTCTCAATGAGGCCTATCTTGACCATCCTGTTTAAAACTCCAAACTGGGCTAGGCAAGGTGGCTCACACCTATAAACCCAGCACTTTGAAAGGCCAGGGTGGATCACTTGAGGTCAGGAGTTCAAGACCAGGCTGGCCAACATGATAAAACCTCATCTCTACTAAAAATATAAAAACTAGTCAGGCATGGTGGTGGGCACCAGTAATCCCACCTACTTGGGAGGCTGAGGCAGGAGACGCACTTGAATCCAGGAGGAGGAGACTGCAGTGAGCCAAGATTGTGTCACTGCACTCCAGCCTGGGCAAAACACAAATTCTGTCTCAAAAGTAAAATAAAAAATAAAACTCCATCCTGACTCCTCCCTCTCACCACTGTAATCTTGGTACCTCTTATTCTGTCCAATGTTTCCCTTTTCCATAGTACCCACCACCTTTTAATATAACATATAACACATTTATTAATATAAGCTCTGCCCTGGCACAGTGGCTCACTTGAGACCAGAAATTCAAGACCAGCCTGGGCAACATGGTAAAATCCCCTCTCTACTAAAAACACACACATTAAAAAACAACAACAACAACAACAACTAGCTGGATATGGTGGCACATGCCTATAGTTCCAGCTATTCAGGAGGCTGATGTGGAAGATCTCTTGAGCCTAGGAGATCAAGGCTGCAGAAAGCTGTGATCATACTCTGTGAGGGCAAAGATCTTTCTGGGACACAAGATAGTTGCTTCAATGGAACAATGAAATAAAAAAAGCTGTGGCAGTCTCTGATGGTTAACAAAGAAATCAAAGCATATTTGTCTCAAGGCATGGAATTAAAGTTGGGACTTTCTGGGATGTGCAACTTATCCCTAGAGGACTGAGATTTCTAAAATGTAATGTCAGACTGAATCTGCCAGATGCTGGATTATAAAAACCATTAAATTCATACCACTACCATGTTTGAACACTTTCAGGACTTACTTTTTCTTTGGTATTAAGATGTTACTTCCTATGTGTTTAGGTAGAGGCTTTTTAAAAATTAGCACAGTTACCTCATTGATTTAAAGATGTGTTTCTCACCAGTTCTGGGAACTTTAAATGATTACTCTAAATGTAGTTCTCATCCTGTTCTCTTTTCAAAAATATGTAATAGAAAAATATTGGATCCTATAACTATCCAACATGTCAAAACTTTTCTTTGTTCTTTCTGTCTGCTTATCTTTTTGTGCTTCACCTTAGAAATCTTTCAGCATACTCATTTCTCTCCAATGGTATTTATTTTGCCATTCAATCAACCCATCTACTGATGTTTTGTTTTGTTATTTAGGATACAATATCCTTATGTATCTCCCTGAATATCAATCATCCTTCACATGTCTGCATTCACTGCTCTATCTAGGCAGATACCTTAATGTTGCTGGTATAATGCAACAGGGGTAGAATGCTAAGGTCATCATCTGCCACTTCCAAGATTAAAACCCACATAGTCATTTCCTGTGGCCTTTGCCTTGCTTCTTTGATCTGATTCTATCTGCCTTTTCAATTTTTCAGGAACTTCACTTAGATACTGATCCACCAAGGGCACCTATTTTTATATTCCCGTGTTTTTTTGTTTTGTTTTGTTTTTTTAAATAAAGATGGGGATTCCCCATGATGGCCAGGCTGGTCTTGAACTCCTGACCTCAGGTGATCCACCCACCTCGGCCTCCCAAAGTGCTAGGATTAAAGGCATGAGCCACCGTGTCTGGCCTATTCCAGTGTTTTTAACACACGTGCTTTGTTTAAAAAAAAAAAAAAAGAAGGCTGAATAAAATGAAAAAAAAATATCTAATGTTATAGAAAAATAGTAATAGGTTTGCATTTTTAAATTAATTTATTTTATTTTATTTTTTTTGAGATGGAGTCTTACTCTGTTATCCAGGCTGGAGTGCAATGGCATGATCTTGGCTCACTGCAATCTCCACCTCCCCAGTTCAAGCAATTCTCCTGCCTCAGCTTCCTGAGTAGCTGGGTGCCTAATTTTTGTATTTTTAGTAGAGATGGTGTTTCACCATGTTGGCCAGGCTGGTCTTGAACTCCTGACCTCAAGTGATCCACCCACCCGGCCCCCCAAAGTGCTGGGATTACAGGCATGAGCCACTGAGCTCAGCCAATTTTATTTACTTTTAAAGACAGGGGCTTGCTCTGTTGCCCAGGCTGGAGTACAGGGTCGTGGTCTTAACTCACTGTAATCTCCAACTCCTAGGCTCAAGCAGTCCTCCCTCCTCAGCCTCCCAAAGTGCTAGAATTATGGCATAAGCCACATTGCCCAGCCCTAATTTGCTTTTTTAAAAAGCAATTTCATTAAGGTATAATCATCCCACTCAATATGGACTTCAATGGTTTTCTGTAAATTTATAGTTGTGCAACTGTCACCACAATCCAGCTTAAAGCCCTCCAGCACCCCCAAAAGCTGTCCTGCACCAGTTTGCAATCAGTTCCCCTGCTCTCGGCCCTTGAAATCACTTATCATTTGTCTTCACACTTTTTCCCTTTTTAGAAATTTCATATAAATGAAATTAGACATTATATAGTCTTTTGTGTATCCGTCTTACATTTGGCATAATGTTTCTAATATTCATCCATGTTGCATTGATCAGTACGCCATGATCTTTTTACTGCTGAACAGCATTTTATTATAAAACTATAACACATTTTGTTTATCCATTTGTCAGCTGATAGACATTTCAAATGTTTCTAGTTTTGGGCAATTATGAACAATACTGCTATGAACACTTGTTTATATGTTTTATGTGAACATAAATTTTCATTTCTCTGGAATGAACACCTAAGAGTAGGATTGCTGGGTCATGTACTAGGGGTTGAACCTACAAAAAATTGCCAAACTGTTTATCATCTGGCACGCAACATTTTGGATCCTCACCATCAATATTTGTAAGAATTCCTTAATGACTATTATATACTTTTTATATACTTATTAGCCGTATCTTTTTTTTTTTTTTTTTGAGATGGAGTCTTGCTCTGTCGCCCAGGCTGGAGTGCAATGGCATGATCTCCACTTACTATAACCTCTGCCTCCTGGGTTCAGGCAATTCTCCTGCCTCAGCCTCTCGAGTAGCTGAGATTACAGGCATGTGCCACCATGTCTGGCTAATTTTTGGTATTTTTAGTAGAGACAGGGTTCCACCAGGCTGGTCTCGAACTCCTGACATCATGATCCACCCACCTCAGCCTCCCAAGCTATTGGGATTACAGGCGTGAGATAGTTGGTACTATCTTACATGATGTAGTACCTGCTCCAAACTAGAAACCAATATATGGTGGCTTTTCCCATAAACAGAATACATAAGCCTAGGAATCAGGTAAAGGAAATAAGAGAGCTCATCTACTACTACCTACTGACATATTCACAAAAGCTCTGCTTCCCATACTCACAACTTCAATCTCTACTAAATTTGGAAGATTTATATCCCAAGGGAACACAACAACAATTTGACTGGACTGAAAGTTGAGACAACCCCCTGGCCATTTTGGGTTTCTCATGTCACTGATCAGCAAGCAAAGCAAAGCAAAGAGAAGCAAGCAAAGAGAAGGTTACAGTACTGGCTGCAATGACTGATCCCATTTATAAAGGGTAAATAAAATGAATACTACATTACTACATAATAGGAACAAAGAGGATTATGCTGGGAAACCAGATTATACCCACTCTACTGGTTTCAGAGGGATGCTACGACAAAATACCACAAACTTGGTAAACGAAAAGGTATTATTCTCTCTCAGTTTTGGAGACCAGACTCCAAAATCAAAGTGTCAACAGGACCATTCTCCCTGTAGAGCCTCTAGAGGAATACTCCATTCCTTGCCTGTCAAGTTTCTACCTTGCAGGTGTATTATTCCAATCTCTGCCTCCATCTTCATGATTTTCAACCTATTCTCTGTGTATCTCTCTGCTGTGTGTGTCTGTTAAAGTACACTTACTGGATTTAGCTCCCATTCAGACAACTGAGGAAGATCTCATCTCAAAAATCCTTACAGATGCAAAGACTCCTTTTTCAAGTAAGGTCACATTCACCAATAAGGTTAATTTACAGAGATTAGAGCATGGAAATATCTTTTTGGGAACCATCATTCAACCCACTATAGGCACCATTTAGTATTTCCATACTCAGAGAGAGAAATCTAATACATACAAGACTACTAAGGGTTCAAACTCTTCAGAAATGAAGGTCTGGGTTATTTTATGAGGTAAACACATTCACAACCAGCCAGGATGTTTGCTGACAAAAGAGGAAATAAGGAATGGGTAGTGATCAGCTATAGATACATATTTCTTCCTTGACCCACGTACATATTTATAAATATTTACCAGATGTTGAAATAACTACCAATTTATTTTTTTCCTTTCTTTCATTTGACTACCATTATAAGATATGTTGTTGGTGGTTAACATTATAATTCATTCTTTAAATTACAGACTGTAACAGGGAAAAGCGTGACTATACTGTCTGAACTAAAAGATTTATGAACATCATTTAGAAATAGGTATAGTGACTGATGGGACTTTGGGTTTCCCAAATATGGGGAAAGGGCAAATGCAACATACATTGGTGCAGGAGTAGTTGTACTGTCAGGCAGAAGCATGATATTGTTGCTACTGTTGTTTAGTTGTATAAGTGCATACGGGTGCTGGGTTGACAAAGGGGCAGACTGTGCTGTATTAGCTGTTAATGAACATCATTTTCACTTATTCATATATTCCCTTCTGTGAAGACAAGCCTACATTTTGTAGGATCCATTGCCAGTAGTATACCAGACTATATATAACCATGGTCTTATGAAAGGTATAAGTGAAAGAAAAACAATTTCCCCCTCTGGTGGCAGCTTTGGGCAAGCTTGAGGCACATACAGATGGCCTAAGTAGGGTTTTGCCACCACTTCCAAGCATCTTCCAAAGAATCCAGTCTCACTTAGTATTGTAGCAGCTAATATCTTTTAACAGCAGCATCCTGTGTCTTCTGGGCATCCTCTTGAATAATCCTCTTCAGTCCTGATAGCAGCAGTAGCTAGCTTCTCAGGTTTCTCAGCATTGTTAGAGGCAGACAGCTGAAATTGTTTCCAAGGACTTTATGCAGTTTTGAATTTTTTTTTTAACTCTGAAGCAAACTCAAACTTACAAGAAAACTCCAAGCATACAAATAAATTTTCTTTACCTAGTTCAATTTCAGAATAAGTTGCTGAATAGATGTTCCTTTCCTCCAAATAGTTTGTTGTTTTATAAAATGTTTTCCTGAATTTGAGTTTGTGACTTCTCACATTTCAGATTCTGGTTATCCATCTGTATACCAAAGAAGTGGTGCCATGTTCTTCTAATTGTATACTATCCTGGTACATGGTTTCATTTCTTTTTTTCTTTTTTTTTTTTAAGATACAGAGTCTCACTACATTGTCCAGGCTAGTCTCAAACTCCTGAGCTCAGGTGATCCTCCTGCCTCCACCTCCTGAGTATCTGGAACTTACAGGCACACACCACACCCAACAAATTCATTTGTATCATTTTTAATGATATTCATTTTATCTTCATCAAGATGGTGTCAGGATTCTCCACTGAAAGTCTTTTCCCTTTGTAATTAATAAGTGTTTAATGAGTTAAGTTGAAATGATGTAAGCATTCCATTCCTCATCCTTTCCATTTATTCCTTTATTTATACCAATATGGATGCAGTATCTCCTATTTTATTTAATGAGTTGTATGTTACTATAATTTATTTTGAGGCTAGACACAGTGGCTTAAGCTTGTAATCCCAGAGCTTTGGGAGGCTGAGGCAGGAAAATTGCTTGAGGCCAGGAATTAGAGACCACCTGGGCAAGACAGCAAGACATTATCTCTACAAAAAAAAATTTTTTTTTAATTAGCCACACATGGTGGTGTGCCTCTGTAGTCCTAGCTACTTGGGACGCTGAGGCAGGAGGATCCCTTGAGCCCAGGAGTTCAAGGTTACAGTGAACTATAATCAGCCACTGCTCCAGCCTGGTGAAAGAATGAGACCCTGTCTTTTAAAATAAAATTTAAAAATATATAGACATATGTAGATACATATCTCTATATCTACAGATGTATTTTATATACATATATGTTTAATTTGAACATATTCTCTATCTATATAGATAGAAGAAAAAAGATGTTTTAGAAGCCAAGATCTGAGAGCTAGGTATGATCAATCCTACCAGAGTAAGCACTGATCCAAGACATTTTCAATGAGAGTTAAGAAACATCAAGTTTCTATATATGCATACAAATACACACACACACACTTCCATATTTATTCAGCTATTATCATGAGTTCACAAAGATACTTATTACTCTAATCCAATAACAGCACAAGGTACATTTTCGTTTTCTCCCTTTCCATATTTGAAACTTATCTGACAATGAGAAACTTGGCACTTATTACACTTATGACTTGATCATTTTCCCATATGGAACTGATCATTCACTGCCACTACCACCACTATGCTGCACCCCTGTAGCCACCAATGTCAGGCCAACATGGGCATCCAGTCTCATTCTGCCTGGGCTCTAACACTCTTGATTGGGCTCATGCCACTCACTATACAGCAGCTCCTTTACCCTGTTGTAGTTATATAACGCCATTCTTGGCCATTGCTTCCCTCAGTGTGGTACCCTATCCCACTTCTAGATTTCCTGAAAGTCAGCAGTGATCTTCTTGACCTTCACTGCCCAGTACTTTCAATAGTAATGTCTCTTATTCCCTATATTCTGATTCTATTCAAAATACTTAGAATAGCTTCTATTAATCAAACTTTGACAGACACAGTCATTAGCCATTATTTAAGCACTGATGGGATACACTATTTTTAATATTCAACTAAAGTTTGCTTCATTAGATACAAGAAGCAAATGAAGCCCAACTAAAATAAATAAATCCACACCTGTATCTTTTTTTTTTAAATGTAAAATTTACTTAACTTTAGGCAATGGCACAAAAAAAGCCCTGAATCAATGAGGAAAAGCAAGTGTGTGTCTACACATGTGCAGGAAAGAATAATACAAAACACAATGGACATCTCATTTTAATCTGCTCAGTATCTTCTCCCCTGTTTTTACTAAAAGAATCCCAATTTTCTCTTGCAGTATTACTCTTCCCTGTAACAGTGTCTCAGGTGATCCAAATTTTCAATTATCTTAAATAGTTTGAGCTATGTAAGTTACTGACAGCATCACTGTGGAGACTTCTTGCTACCTTGATAATTGGAAGGGTACTAATCCTTGCTCATAAAACCTGGTTGTTCAGGCTTTTGATTTTATGACCACACTTTCTGTTGCTTACAATTAAAAGACACCTCATAATATGCTCAATTTGTGAAAAATTAGTATATTTATAAGCCCAAGCATCCCTCAAAAAAACAAAAAGGATATTATATCTCACAAAAGAATCAAAGTAGTATATGCAGTCTGCTGGATAGACTGTAGACAACACTAACTTAAGGAAACCTGTAATTTTCCATTTCAGTAAGATTTTGGCCAAATGCCAATACATTAAAAAAAAACAACAACAACTACCAATCCATAAAAACAAAAACCCACAAAGGGGCCAGGCAGAGTGGCTCATGCCTATAACCCCAGCATTTGGGGAGACCAAGACAGCGGATCACTTGAGATCAGGAGTTTGAGACCAGCATGGCCAACATGGTAAATCCCTGTCTCTATTAAAAATACAAAAATTAGCCAGGCATAGGGGGACATGCCTGTATTTCCAGCTGCTTGAGAAGCTGAGGCAGGAGAATCACTTGAACTCAAGAGGCAGATGTTGTAGTGAGCCAAGATTGCACCACTGCACTCCAGGCTGAGTGACAGAGCAAGATTTTGACACACACACACACACACACACACACACACACACACACACACACACACACACACACACACACACACACACACACACACACACACACACACACACACACACACACACACACACACACACACACACACACA